>CAEFZX010012569.1:0-102500 GCA_903066825.1 Alfaro cultratus | reverse complement strand
ATGGCAACCATTCAGCTGCCCAAAACGTCTGGGAGGACCAAACACCACCTTCAAGGAGCAGCTCCTCCTCGGAGGTGCAGTGTTTGCGATGCAGAGCTTATGCCTATCAGAGCATCTCACCCCATCTCAGCTCCTTCAGACTAGCTAGCAGCAGTTAGCAAACACTTGGTGGAACTGCACTTCTGCTGAGCTCATTATACAGAGATGCTGCTCAATGCAATCCTGGTAAAAACATTGCTAAAAGGTTAATAGAGGAGTTGTTATAACTTCCTGAAGGTGGCGCTTCAGAAAGAGCAGAAGTTTTTAAAGAAACACAAGTCTTATTTGTTTCAGAGTCACATCCATCCATCCATCCATCCATCCATCCATCCATCCATCCATCATCTTACGCCCATATCCCATTGGGATCAGGAGGGATACTGGTGCTTATCTCCAGCTGTCAAGAAGCGGGGTACATCCTGGACCGGTCGCCAGTCCATCACAGTTCAGAGTCACAATTTCTTAAAATATTGCCACATTAGTGCTAACATGCAATCAAAAACTAGTAATATTAATATTGTTAAATTCTGAAAATAGTGTTTTGTGCCTTTTGGTAATGTTTTGAGTCTTATCTGCTGAACTGTTCAAAAAACCACGTATGCTGGGTGCCAAAAAGGTGCACACCTCAGATATCCTGCAGAAATGGGAGGCTTATGCTTTTCATGGGTGAATAGGTGGTGAGTGATGGAGACTGGATGGGCCACGGTGTGACACAGGAGGGTTTTATAAAGCACATAAAGCTCTTTGTTTTGATGTACAAGAAAATTTTTATGGCTATTTCAGCTGCTCGGATGAAGAACAATGCAATGAACCATGATCGCAATTTAATGAGGAAAGACATTGTCTCTCTCCTCAGCCTCTTGTCTGCTGAACTAAGCTCAAAACTATTATTACTTGGTCATTAAATAGCCCCAGTGATGAACTGCTGAGGTCTTCTCGGAGGACTACTCAACCAGACAGAAAGAAGACTTTGGATCACAGCACATTAATCAGAATATTTTCCTCACAGGATAGGTTTTATTATGTAAAACAAAAAAATGTTACCATCATTCCAAAAAAAAACCCAAAACTGAAACTCTAAGGAAAAGGTGAATCAGCCAGTGGGAAGAGGTGGACATTATATAACAGTGATTCCCCACTTAATCTCTTCATTTTCAAGTAAACACAAGTTTCCTTAAAAATGAAGATGCAAATGTAATACAATTAGTTTCATTTCTGGAAGTAATTTTGAACACTTGACTATAAAAAGTTACATTCACAAAGGCAGTGACTTCCCCTTTTCAAAAACAAAAATAAAAAAAATTAATAGCATTAAAACTGTAATGTTAATCGTGGGATATTGCATGCTACTGATTTCTGTAAAATGCATTTACAGTATTAAACTCCACATTATCCGTGTGACCCAGATTTAAGATAAGGTGGCCAGTGTTGTGACTGCTGAGTCTCATGTCCTGCTGTGAACAGAGGCTATCTATTGATTTCCTGTTTGCAAAAAAAGAAACAGTCGTGTGGACATCACAGTTTCAGTCTTCTCAGGGCTGTTAGCTTCCTGACCCACAACCTGTTCGAGAAATTTACCACAACACCCCACTTCAAGCTCGAGCTGATAGTGAAAATGAAACACATCAACAACAAGTAGCCGTCGTCACACAAAAGGTCTCTGTTGGTCAAAACAGGGATGTTTGGCGAGAGAATCTCTCCAAACACCCTGCTGATGTCAGGGATTGCTGATAGGCCTGTGCAGAACCCAGAAACAGCAAAGTCACTCGTCCTCTAAGTGTTTTGACTGAACAAGCCAAGAAAATCAACTAGAAGCCTAGTTTTTGTTTATTTGGTACAATTTGGCAAAGATCATGTCGAATAACAAACTTTCATAACATTTATTTTACATGAATTGTTGACAATGAATAATTCAATTATTAAGCCCTCATGTACCTGCACCACTAAAGTCAAAAGTCTAAAATAAAATAATAATAATAATAATAATAATAATAATAATAATAATAATGCTGCATTTGTGTGATATATGACACCTTAACTGCATAACATGCACAGTGTATAGCATTTCCATTATATATGACAGCTTCAACCCACATTTACTAAAGGTCTAACATAAAGGGGCTTCATTTTATTTTTAATGACATTTATTTTGTAACAATTCATGACAAATCAGCATTTGAATACCTACCTGAATATCAGTGTTTTTACTTCTTACTTTTACGCTAGCTTCCTTATAGCTAGAATAAAAGTACAATGAAGGAATCTGTTCAGATGACATGTGCTAGCACACGTCATCCTCAACAGCATCCCATCTGATAAATAAACATAACACATTAAACTCAGCTTCAGTGAACAGAGCAATTTTGTTGAGTGAAGAGGATTTATTTAAATACTTTCCACATGGTGCTGTTTTCATATCCAAGCTATAATTATTAACCCTGATGTGTACAAAAAATATACATTATTGTAGACAAAGTTAAGAGCAGACTAACAGATCAACAGTTAGATGTGTGATATATAATAAAGGACGATCAATTACCTCTTCAGTGACAATAGGGATTGGTCTGAGTATAATCCAGCTGGCAAACACAAATCAGGTAAGAGAGAAAATCCAAGGAAGACACAGCTTGGTGATGGGTGTGACGAGGAACAGGTGTGACAGCCTGCAAGGGAT
The DNA here is from genome assembly GCA_903066825.1 of Alfaro cultratus. Taxonomy (NCBI): domain Eukaryota; kingdom Metazoa; phylum Chordata; class Actinopteri; order Cyprinodontiformes; family Poeciliidae; genus Alfaro; species Alfaro cultratus. The sequence continues at coordinate 99,787 of CAEFZX010012569.1, read as the reverse complement.
CAAAACGCTGCTGCTGCAGGACAGAAAGCAGTAGAGAAAGTGAGGAGATGAAAAGAAAATTACAATCCAAACTGCCACTGTGAAGCATAACAACAGGGATGTTTCTTGTCTCCAAAATCTCAGTTTCCCTCTTTTTGTACATTTTCTGCCAAAGATCACAACAATGTTTACCTTTCCATAAGAATCACACGAGGAAATCTGCCATTCGTTGGAGGTAAGGCAAGTGATGACCAAAAGCTTAAAGTATCTGACATTTATTCTTATTTATTTGAAAGTTAATCAGACTTACATTAGAATAAATGTCTTCCGATATAAAATATGTTCAAAACAACAGCCAATGCAGGGAAAGATGTGTTCTGTGTTTGTTGATAAAAGCATTTGAATCTTGCAGAACGTTCTAACGTGTTAGCAAATTGTGAATTAAAACCCTAGCTAGTGTAGAAAACTCTACTTCAACATCTGTTAAATCTCTACAAGGTTGTTACAATTTTCAGAGAAAAGATTTCAGTGTCCCTTCTTTTTTGGAACATGGTGACATTTTCTGAGAAATACCCAAACTTCCTAAATGCAACATTTGATTTGCAAATCCCAGTGTTACCACACTCTTTTCCATAGTTTTGTCGGTCGATATTTACATCGTTGTTCCTGCCATTAATCCATTTTAGTGGGTGATTACAACATATTGAGAATAAAAAACATATAAACAAGTATAGACAACCTTTGAAGAGGGAAAAAAAAAAGTCAACTCAGTTTCATAGGTATGTTATGCTATTTACCTATTCTGGAGCCACTTTTCCACCTCTGAATAGAAACCTTTATTCTGGCTGATAAGGCTCATGCTTGTGCATGATAAGGCATGCACTGATGCGTGTTGTTGAGGTGCTTGCTGCAAAAAACATTTAGATAAAACCTAACCGCAGTTTTACAAGTTTAAAATTATGCCTCTCAAACAGCTGGGAGCGTTCTTTTAAATGTTTGGTAATGTGTAGGTGTGTCGTCACATTTTATTGAGAGACCCAATTGAGATTTCCAGCAATTTCTCAGTGTTCACTTTTATTTCTTCCTAGATGTAAAGAACTGACGCAACAGCAGCAAGTGGAAGAAGCCATCAGTCGGTTGAAAGTCGAGTGACTTTAGAAAAACCTCACTTTTCAATTTGGACTTTGTTTTGTGCCTATGCGTTGTTGGCTTAAGCTAGTTCCTGTTTATTCACAGTAATTTGTAAGTTTTCCTCCCCCATTTTGCTTAATTATGTACTAATTAAGTTGAATTTCATGTTTTATATATTGCCCAGCAGGTGATTGCTGGTGTTTTCTTTCTCTCATGAACGGTTATTTTGTCAACGACAAATGACGTGCTAAACTCTGACACGTCCCCCCTGTTTTAAGCTGACACCTCTTCCCACCGGCAAACATTTAGCACAGCCACTCCTCCCTTGCCACTTGACATCACTTCAGCCTGTCTCATGCACAGGCTATAAGAAAAGGAAGTAAACGTACTGCTCTGCAAAAGCACGGGCAAGGTGCTGAAAGTTTCAGTCGTCTTGAGGAGACAGAGAAAAATGATGCTCCCACAGAACAAAATGCTAGGTGCCAACACGGCTAATTGCCACATGTCCCCTTGAGAATTTGGGTATTTGCAGAATATGTTGGATTTTAACAAGGACCTCTATAATTAGTAAGAAAATGCATCATAAATAATGAGACACTTGGAAATAAAAAGCCACAAAAGAACATGGCAAGGCAGTAAATGCAATACCTCAGACTGCAATTCTATTTTAAAGCTTTACATGCCTTCCTCAAATTTGACACCTACAATGAGGCCTGGGTGGAGTGTAAGGGGATTAATGGGGCAGCATCCAGCTCCCTGGGTGCAGTAAACCTGAAAGCCTCGGACTTCATCACAGACCACAAAGACACTCAGCAAGCACTCCATCGGCAGAAAAGCTCCCCACAGCAGCTGCTGCGAGCCACCTGCTGAATTTACGTCAAGCCTTCCTGTGAATAGCTGTTAAAATAATGCTGCCTTTTCTTCCACAAGATGGTCCAATAGTAAAATGCCACTGCTTTGGGGACGTACTGTTCACACTGCCCTGACAAGTCGTTTCAGAGTATGCATGCAGGACAATCTGCACCTCAATTGGGTCAAAGATAATACTGGGAGATTTATGGCTCTTCTTAGAAGAACTTTTACACCTGTTCCATGGAAACAGAACAGGTATAAATAAAATACAGTATTGGTTCATAAGAAAATGAACCTGAAACTAAAACTGTAGAATTTAAGAAAGCTACTTTAGTGGATTAGGATGCAAATAATAAAAAAAAATAAATAAAAAATCTTTTGTTCTGTGTTTAACAAGCAGTCTGAAAGAGCAAAAGATATTCCTCAAAGACATATTGTTTCAGCATGTTTTAGAGGGATCTGTAAGCAAAAGCAATATTTGAAAGCAATGCAAAAGAAATGCTTATAGGGTTCCTAAACAGAGGGAACTAAAGCTTTATGAATGAATACGTAGAAGTGATAAGAAGAAGTCGCTCTCTCCTGCAGAGCAACAGAAAGTAAATAGCATGGCAACAAAAATACCAAATTAAGAAAATACATTAAACATTTCAGAACTGTCGTTGACTAATGCTTTATAAGGGAAGAACAATCAAACGACTTATGCTCTGTGAAGGGATCAACGGCTCCATAGCTTCAGCACTATGCAACATACAAAGCTCATGTTGGATCTTTTCATGGTGGAAGAGCACAAAGGAAGCTGAAAAAACAAGCAGCAAAGCACAAATTTTCTCCTCTGTGTTGACATAAAAACTGCCCTCTGGCCAGCTATCTTAAGCATCACCCGGGATGTGCCCTGCTCTCGCTCAGAACAGTATCTTGTTTACAGGCTATAGAAATGTCTAAGACAGGAAGCCCATTTTTCTAGAGAAGCTGAGCATTTCTGACCATCTTAAAGAACAGCTCCTCCAGTTATTCTTCTCACACTTTATCACTTCTTTAGCACAGTATAGTGCACTAAAGGCTTTCTGGCAGCCTGCATGAAGATTTATAACAGTAACCTTTCATTTCAGTAGCACAATCTCATTCAGATGTTGAGGAATACTAGTTTACTTGCTACAAGACAGAATACATGGGTGCAAAAGATGAACGGTGATGCTACAGGGAGTAGAAGTAAAGAAAACAGAGGACTTTGAATACTTAGGGTCAGCGGTCTCGAGCAATGGAGAGTGTGGAAAAGAGATGAAGAAGCATGTTCAAACAGGAGGAAATGGGTGGAGAAAAGTGTCAGGTGTGATGTGCAATAAAAGGTTATCAGCAAGAATGACAGGAAAGATATACAGGACAGCAGTGAGAGCAGCAATGCTGTATGGTTTGGAGACAGGCTGAAAGAGAAGAAGAATTTCATCCTGAAATAAAAACTATTCATTTCAAATAAGTGCAAGTCAAGCATTTTGAAATCTATACATTAATTTGCTAAACTAATTGGAATTCCCAGGGTCCTTAAAATGGTAATTAGTGCCTTCCATTTGTTTCAGGTGAATAAAGTTGATAAATTTGATTTATTCACCAGAGAAAATGGTCAAAAGAGACCGTCTTTCTGATGGAGTCTGACAGACATCACGTGAAAAGAGACTCGTGTTTCCAAAAGGGGAAAGACAATAGAACATGACAGGTGTAGAGGGTGTGCTTTAGTCTTCATAAATCAAAAAATGGCACAAGAAAAATGATAATTTAAAGTTTTAAATAAATAGAACCACAACAAACACAGCTACAAGTTACTTAGCACAGTGAAGATAAAAACACTCTGAAACTCACGTTAGAAAACTGTATCAAGGTTTGGGAACTTCTTCATAAAATGCTTTGAATAAGTGCTAATCTTGTCCATGTTAATGGTTTTTACATTTGGGCAGCAGCAGGGCCTTTTGTGATTAACAAAACTAGGCCCCTTTTTGTTAATCCTATGTTGTCTATTCTAAAGAAATATTCATTTGAAATTACAATCTTTATTCCGCAAAGTTCTATCCTGCCTCTCACCTGCAGACTGCTTTCAAAGTTTCCACAGTCATCCAAAGCCAAGTCAGTAAAATAATTGATTCTCATGAACCTCATGTCTTTGAGTGTTTTTACCTGGTTATTTCCAGAGTGTTTTCATTCCCTTACACATAATAGTGTGTCGTTTTATAGCACACTAAAAGTAACAATCACTGCAGCAAAATAGCCCAAACCACTGGCTCCCTAATGCATCCCTGTATGCAGAGTCTTCCTCTGTCATCTAACACCGATCCCAAATAAGATTACTGTGCAGAAAATACCAAGCCTTTCAAAACACTTGGCTTTATCTCCCACTTTTCACCACTCCAATCGTCTGAAAGAAAATACAGCCAGGAGTGCAGTTCTCTGATACTCTCTGTACATGGAGGGTAAAATTGTTCTTTAATTCTGCTTAATGGGGAGAAACATTGCAGCTGCTCCTTCAGATAACGTTATCTGGACATTTTCTGCTCAGCATTTATGCATAATTGAATGTCTTGTTTGCGTGAAAGTTGAAGTATTGGTTTTTAATTAGCCACAAACCTAAGAAGCTTTTAGCCTTTTCAAACAGTTACACTGATGATTTATTAACAAACTTATTTTTAATTCAGTGGCTTCTGGGAAGGAGTTGAAAATCATATTTGTTACTGGAACAGTATATCAGAAGGTACAATGAAAGAAGCATAAATCAACATCAATTGCGTGTTCAAAGCTTAAAGCAAATATGAAAAGAAGCTGTTTTTTTAAAAGTATTGTCAGGTGCTCTGCAAAATTTCAATAGTAAACAAAGAGAATCAGGGAACCACAGTGTGAATTATAATTTTTCTTATGGCATTGTGGACTCTTGTATATAACTCTGAGTAAGAGTGAGGACAATATAGCAAAACACAAATGATCATTCACATCTCTTTGAAATCAGCCGTCTGCTCTTGTTCTCCTCGGCCACACTGACCTCAGAATATAAAATCAACGCGCGGGGCTCGGGCTGTGAATCAGCCAAGGCAGAGCGGATATAATAAGACACAGAATGAGGGATTCATCAGTTCAAGCTTTGTGCCGCGAATGGAGAGATGAGAATGGGGTTGAAAGAAAAAGAAAAGAAAGACAGCAAATTAAAGGAATAATGGCAGAACTGTGAATCCTAATTTGCCTATGAGGTGTCATCGGGCCTGAATCAAAGTATCTGATGCAGCCTAGTTTGCATCCAGCTGCTTTGTATGCTTCTTTTAAGTGGCCAGTCCGTTTTGCTGCGATGCTCCTTTTTTGAAGAGCAGGTCCAGATGAGAAAAAAAACCAAAAACTGGGTCAAACATGGAGTCTTTGCTCTCTGTGGGAGGAGACGTTATGCACAACCGTTGCCTCCTTTGATGTCTGCTCAGTTATTTTGGAGCCTGTCTACAATCCGGTGTTGCAAGGCTTGGGACCAGTAGTCAGACTCATTTAAAGAGGATCATCCATCTGGAAGCAGCACTGTTCTGAGCGCTCAGCTGGCACATAAAATACAAGTTCATTTCGATCTGTCATTCACTCAGCTAAGCAGCAAAACACAATCAAACTGTACTGGGTTTATAGGCTGATCCTCATCTATCAGGTACGACTGAGTAAACGGCGAATAATCAATTTCCAAAGTTGTGCTAGTGTTTTCTAAGTGGACTGCTGTATTTCTAACATATTGATTCTTCTAACGTTCTCTAATCCTTATAAACTTTGTCATTAATTCTCTCTTTGTAGCAAAAGTACACACCTTATTACTGGTTTTCATTGATTTCTAAAACTCCCGGTTCGCCCATGTCAGGCAGCATACTGCGTGTTAGATGAGCTTTAATGAAGAGATCATGTAGTTGTCTTGGTTCAAGCATTTACATTCCTGCAAAGAAAGCATTGTCTTATTTTTGAAACTTACCTTCGGTGATGCCATACACTTATCATGCAGCTTCCTTTCAAGATAATGAAAAAGTACGTATTGATTTAGACCCCATTGTGACCTTCGCTTAGTGCCTTAATTATGGCAACTCTTGCTTGGTGAACACATTTTTCAAACCAGCTTGCCAGGTTATTTCTAACACATCCAGCCCAGAAATCCATCGATTGGATGACCCTCAAGGTCAGCTTGTAATAAGATTTAGCATCCAGAGAAGGCAGTGATGCTGACAACTGGGACAAAAAAGGTTGATCTGGTCAATGGAGCCAGTGTATCTGTGGCATCATAAACAGAAACGCGGTGCCAGCTGAGACGTAACGGACACCGGCAGCTTTTGGTTCAGACATGCACTGCTTAGCAACGGCGTTTCACCATTTGCAGAAGCAGCCTCTATAAAACCGAGGTTTTGATCATTTAAGAGGTCCTGCTTGAGACAGATTTGCACCTGATCCAAAACCCCAGATTAAAGTTTCCAAATTATCCTTTCAGTCTGTAACCAGATCTTTTAAACCAGATGATTATTGATAATCAACATTAAAAGGGCCTTTTGCTTGAGGATCAGAATTAGCATCTCTGATTATGTCTGTCATAATAAACAATTAATCAATCAGTCGCATTGTAAATTGAAATGAGCTCAATAGTTTTCATTCTGCTGATTTACTTACTGATATCACAATCCATTTTATTTATGGCTTCAGCTGTGTGTGTTTTTCATTTCTGTTTTATTTATTGTTTCTAGTCATTGTTTGTTTGTTTGACTTTATTTTGGATGTGAAGAACTTCTTCCAGCTCTTGAGTTATTTTCAAAATTAATGTTTATTGGTCTTTGAGAGGGTGAACTTGCTTTATTATGTCATTTTCAGTAAATTACTTACAAATACTCCCAAAACAGTAACATTATTGTTTATCTCAATAATGATTGGGATCCCTCATACTGTCCAGCAGAATTTGTTTTCATGAAAGACCTATCTCTACGATAAAGCAAAGAAGAACAAATAATAATTTTGTGCAACAATTAAAAGATCAGTGTCTGTGGAAAGATGGTGGGGTGCCAGTCTCTGGAGGTACACTGCCTGTGCGGCGCCCTGCAGTTTGCCCTGAATTTAAGTGAGTGCATGTAGGGGCTTTTGTGGGTTTCATGAAGTTAATGAAATATTCAACACCTACTGTGAAGATTGCAGGGGAAACATTATTATTTTTTTTTTTACGTTTTTTTCCTCCCTCCAGCAAAGACAAATAAATCCTTATAACGCCATGTCAATATTCAGTTTGGTAGAGCAGCTTACTTCAGGGAAAACACTTTATCACATAATACGTGACATCAAATAACCCCCTGGGTTCAGAAAATGAAAGTCGGTGAAGGAGGAGTGTGCTAACTACTTTAATGCAGAGAAACCCTTTTTTCCTGCCATGTTTATTACATCGCTGGTCACTATTCACTCCCTGAAAAACTAAAAATTTATTTTAAAGCCCCTATCGCCTCATGTCACCCCAGCTCCTTTCCAGCCATGCAAGACTTGACAGCAGGTGCAATATTTTATTAATGGGAAATCCTTGCACTTTCCAGACACTTGTTTTTTTTTTATATTAAGAACAATTCTGGAGATGTAGAAGTACAAATCCCTTAGGACATCAATGTGTGCGATCATGAAAATGGGAGAAAAATAAATAAAAAAGACAGTCAGTAATTATAGCAGCAAACGCTAAATTATTCTCACTTTGTTGAAAAGTGGCTACATTTAAGAAGACTTACAGCAAAATATTTTTTTCCATCTGCATAAAAAAATGGGAGGTTTTGAGTTAAGGTAAGATAAATCATCTGCACTCATCCATGTGTCCCACTGCTGGAAGGCAGTCACCTCGACATATGATCTAGATGTTTAATTATATCTCTGGCTGCCGGTTAACAAATCATAAAACTTGGTTCCTACTCCCCAGCTGCACTGTGACTTTATTGAAACCTGGTGATGGGACACTCCTACCAGGCCAAATGAGCAAGTAAGAGAAATATCTCCATGTTTAATCCTCATAAACAAGTAAAGGACACCTCCTCACTGCCCAATTTCTGCGGTTATAGAGCTTTACTGAATACTCTGGTAATTACTCGTCTCTCTGCTGTACCATTTATATGGCATAATATATAGAAATGCAATTAAACTTTCTAATGAAGGTCAATGTTTTCAAAGTTCTGTTTGAAAATGGCTTAGTGCAAGTTCTCCATGGAACTCATATATTCTTGTGTCCATGAATTACAAAGCTGTTTTTAAAAGATTAGGGTGATCTTTAATGACATTCAAAAGATAATAAATGACTTGTTGTGAAATAGGAACTGGATGCCAAATTGTTAAGGAAGCAGCCAGCGGATTGCGCATCATAGCATGTAAGCTGGTGCAGAGCCAGCCCAAGCTATCACTCTGTAACTTTGATCGACTATTACCGGAATCATATTTGACTGCAGACGAAGCAGAACGTGGTAAAAGCCATTTTAATTACACTTGATTTGCATTTAGTTAGTAAAGGTATTTCTTGAGTGATTTAATAATTTTTAAGCTGCAGCTGGAACATGGTTAGGTTGGGTTTTCATTCTCTGTTCTCTTTTACAAGCTAAATGGTGCCAAATTCATGATGATTTGGGATTGCTGTGATTGATCAAAAAGGCCAGTCTGTGTATTACTCTGCTCTGCATCCTTAAGAATTAAACGATCTTTGTATAAACAGGTTTTAAAAATGCCTCAGAAGTCTAAGTTTTGGTTTATTTTGATTATATTTTTTAAATCCTGACTGATCGCAATCATTCTCTATTGTATCGCCTGTCCATTTGAGCATTTATTATTGATTCAATTCATTTTTGGATTTATTGATTTATAGATTAATTAAACCAGCTCCACTGATATTTATCACACGAATCCACTTCCCATCCATCCTTTCTTCCATCAACCACACTGGATCAACCTGACCATATCAAGGTAGCCTCCATCAATTCAGGAACCATCAGTCTCATCTCTCATCCATCATACCAATTTTTCCATAGTTTCCATTTCTTTTCTTTCCATCAGCATTTGTTAAGATTTAGCCCACATATTGGAAGTTGTGTCACATAATACTTTAGCATTGATACACAGATTGTGTCATGACGTTGGGTGTTTGTTTAAGACGGTTGGATAATTTGTGACCTGCTGACCCAAATAGCGTATGTGACATCTTCAGAAAAATCCTCTCAGGCGTTTGCTTCGAAGCAAAACCCATTACTTGTCCTCTTATGCATGCTTCCTCTGTCACCTGCCTGCCCTCAGATGGGAATTTATGTTGGTTCCTATGGCAACACATATTGGTGCAGGAACTAATGCATTTTCAAATTTGCATCAGATAGGGAAGACTTGGTGATAGCATTAGTGCTGGCGGCGACTCAGACACATACGCAAAGCTTTCAGCACAGAAGTGAAGTCAGGCTGAACCGGGTCGTTTTCAGTTGCGTGCAAAGTGAAACGAGGCGGCTGGTTTGCAAAACCACCCAGTGAGTGTTTGCCCCTCATTTGCCTCAAATCCTTTTAACCCAGGCCTCTGACCCTTGATTTCAAGCGAGATAAATGTTTTACACCTGGGCGAGCTATGTAAACTTACACAGTCATGGAGAGGTTAAAGCTTGTGACTTAAAAGTGAAGAGGTGGTCCTGCAGGAGAATGGAGCTCCTGTTTGCAGACACATGAAGATTATGAAGAGACTGTTAGACTGTCAATGTTTTAATAGGGAACCAGAGTGGAGAGGTCACATGAGGGCTGATAAGTTTGAGGACTCACTGGAGAACACGTGAGTAAATATGAAGTGAAGTGGAATAAATGGCTTCTTCCTCATAGTTCTGTTTTTTCCTGGAAAATGAAGTCCCTTAAGCTAATTACACTGGGCTTTTCTTCACTTGATAACCCCCGTTTTAGGTAGTTATTGTAGTAACCAACCATATCTGAACAGAGATGGAAAGAAATCTCGCAGCCACCACAACAACTGGCTGAAATGGCCTCAGAGGAATCGCTGCCAAAGCTGGCAGCAGACAAACTGCTGACTGACTCAGAGGTCCAAATGTTGGGGTGTAATGAGACTGTGAAACGCCCAGTGGCTCTCTCCTCTCCTATTTGCATATTTATGGATGGGAGCTGATTCAGTGTGACACAACCGAACACACACGCTGCTGCAGCTACAACCAGAGGCTTTAGTACCTTGTCAGAAAGTGATTAAACAGAAGTAAGTGTTAAATCTGAGGATGATAGAAATACTGAGTCTTTGTTCGAAGCTATTAAATTTTTCACATAATGGCTGCAAACAGACTATTTGGTGCCTTATGAAGTATTCACACTTTCTCATATATTTTAATGTCACAACCACAGAGATAACGGAATTTTAATTGGATTTTATGTAAAGAACTGAAACAGATTATCATAATTGTGAGGTGAAAATATGCATTTTAACTTTTCAATACATAGAATGCAACATTTTCTCAAAGAACAAAGTATTTTTCTTTAAAATAATAATACATGTTATTTGTTTAGTGCGTGTATAGAGATTCAAAGACACTAAAGCACATCAAACAAAATTATAAAAGAAAAACAACTAAATACAAAAAACTGGAAAATAGAAAACACAGGAAAAGCATAAAACAGGACATTAATCACACATTAAAGCAGTTCTAAAAGGTTTTGAGATGTGATTTGGATGTGGATAGTTTTATATAGTCATCGATGGTTGGAGGATTTTCTTCCAGAGGCAGCAGCTATGGAGGAGGTTCTGTCACCCCAGGTCCAGTTCTTGGTTCTGATGGCGGAGACAGAAAGTTGGCATCAGAGAGGCGGAGGCTGCAGGACAAAGTGTGACAGTATCCGTGCAATATCTTTGTTTTCTCCCCAAAATACAAACACAACTGTGGTTCTTCAACTGTAAAACTAATAAAACTTCACAAGATAACTTTTTTCAAATGGTTATAAGCAATAATATTGTTGTTTGAGATTATTTTCAAGTAATGTATTGATAATTGCAATAAACATTAATTTTGTAAACATAGATAAAATAAAAATGAAAACCTGTAATACTGGAATTGATATATAATTGAATTAACATCCCAAAATAAAAATAAACCAACAAGTAAAAGCAACAAATAAAACAGAAATAAAAACCACGCACACCCAAAGCCATAAATAAAAATAATTATGATGTTTCTGTCAACAAAATTGACCTTCAAAAATATGAATCATCAGAATGGAAATTATTGAGCTCATTTTAATTTACCATGTTAATTGGTTAATTAACTTATTAATTGCTCATTGCTGTATTCTACTCTTCCATAAATGTCAGTTCCTAGGAGTGCATAATTAGTAGTAGAATTACCCAGATCCTGTCTGATAAATCCTTTCCTGATCTATCACTTTATGTGAACGGCCATGTTGTGTTTGGTTTGACTGATCAGTGCTATGCGAACTGTTTAAAGATTAGGATACTGCTTTATAACCTAACCGCGCTTTAAAGTTTTCCGCAAAGTTAATCCCACGTCTCTGCTGTACCCCTTGGACTTCATAATGCTGTTTGCAAACAAACAGCATTATGATCCACTGGATTTTATTTAAGAGTATCAGAGAAAAGGACGCTAAATACATGAGCATGTCATTTTTATTTCTTTGTACCCAGTATAGAAAATATTTACTCTATTAGTTGATCTCTGAAAACCACCTGCGGCGATGAAAATTAAGCTGCTGGAGTATTTTCACCAAGCAAAAGATTCTGCTGGCTCACTCTTATCCTTTCAATGACTAAGTTCCCAAGCATTTATTATACTTTTAGGTCTGAGTGATGGTTTGATTTTTATCCACCCCAAGAGGGGGAAATGTGGTTCCTCTAAGCACTCAAAGCAAAGAAAAAACAAAAAAAAACTTAGGCAATAACAAGGTTTATTTTAAGCCTCTTAAAAACAAAACCATACCTGTCTAATAAATTCTAAGCTCCAAGCTGTGAAGGACTTAGGAAATGTTTGCCTCAGCCTACAATTGAGAAAAAGCAGAAGTAAGATTTGTAGTGGCTATTCTGTTTTTATTATTATTATTATTATTATTTGTAGCATTGGCAAAGATCTTAAATTAACCACAGGCAATAGAGTTATTTTATCATAGTTACTTAATTAAATCCACACCAATACATGAATGTTAGCCCAAAAGCATTTATGGCTGTTTTCAAAATAACATCATAGTTTTTTGCTTGGCTGCAGCAGTAAAAACAGAACACATTGTTCTATTATATTGGAGCAAAGGCACTTAACTATAAGTGCCTTGAAACACTGGTAAATCCCAGAGTTTAATCCATAAATCCTATGACGTATTGTGGTTTACATGTCATGGAAAGGCAAAATACAGGAATTTGTTTTGAAATAGTCAGTAGTGGAATGCATGCCAATCAAGCACAGTTCTTCTAAATAGAAGTGTTTCTCTTGGTAATCTATCGATGAATCTGCAGAATAATTTCAGTTCATGGCATAAATCTCCTCAACAAGAGGCTGCAACATAATTACATAAAGCCTAAAATCAGTGTTCTACTTAAAAGACTATAAACTTAATGGCTGAATCGCTGAAATACATCAATTCTATTCCTCCATCCATTTTCTGACACCCTTGTCCCTAGTGGGATCAGGAGGTGCTGGTGTCTATCTCCAGCTAACGTTCTGGGCGAAAGGCGGGGTTACACCCTGGACAGGTCGCAACACAGAGACAGACAGGATAAACAACCATGCACACACACACTCACACATAGGGAGAATTTAGAAAGACCAATTAACCTAACAGTCATGTGGGAGGAAGCTGGAGAACCCAGAGAGAACCCACACATGCACAGGGAGAACATGCAAACTCCGTGCAGAAAGACCCCGGGCCGGGAATCGAACCCAGGACCTTCTTGCTGCAAAGCAACAGTGCTACCAACTGCGCCACTGTGCAAATTAAAAGATAACTAAAAACAAGGTGAGTTGTTATTTTGCATCATACTGATAGCTTGGTAATTAAGTACACACTTGTTGCTGTTTTTAGGATTTAATATGTGTTCACTTCACCTCGGAAATTGAGGAATTGTAATTCTACTCTACTTTTTTATACATAGTGTAACTGGAGTTATAAAGTTGTCACATTTTTGTGAACGTTTTTCAGTAGCGGTTGATATTGGTCACATGGGCATTTGCCCAGGACAGCATTAGAAAGGGGCGAAAGTGTCAATGAGGAAACATATGAAATATTTAGATATATGTAGCTGTCAGTTAGGCCCTGAACAAATTAATTTCATGCAGAAGAACATCTACTGAACACGTCTCTTGGTTGCTAAGTTTTCTGATTGTTAGCTCACATGCGTTTTGTGGTTATGTACTGCAGCCCTAGGATCTTGTTTCTTTTTATCTGTTTTGCATTCAGTTGTTATTTGTTCAAAATAAAAATTTGATTCAATTGTTAATTCATTCAATATGTTTTGGCCTCATGATTCATCCAAAATAGTTGTGCATAAATGAAGGGTTTCTTGTCTTTAGTCAAAAAAGTCTATATTTTGAAGGACTATGCAGTACATTGTATAAGAATAGCTAAAGAAATCATTGCTTCACATGACAATACTTTGTTTCTCTTTTAGGAACTTCTTTTTGTTTCAAATATTTAAAAATAGAGTCTAATAATAGCAGAGCTTTTAAGATCTGAGGTTTTCACACATTTGTTCTTGTTCACAGACTGAACTTAGTTTATTTCTGTCCCCACCTGAAGACACAAATGCCGTCTCTGTTTCTTTGTCTTCGCTTCTTTATGTTTTCTTACATAAATATTTTGGAGCCATAGTTCTGCCAGCAATCCAAAATAAAGGCCGTCTCTCTATTATTTCTTCTCAGTCATCTCATGGGAACAATAAGAACCAGTGCACACTGTGTTATATATTGCCCTCATACATTTTGTTATTATCATTCATAAAATTCTCTGCGGCCTAGCATGCTGAGCAAAGCCCTCTGAAGAAAAATGAGATAGTCTCGGCTGGATTCATGTCACAGGGTTTTCACGACAAATGAGGGTGCAGATTAGGAGGAAAGCAGAAACTCCCACACAGAAAGCCTGATTCTGGGATCCAGATAATCCCAGTGTTGCAAAGGTATTTGCTGAGATCCTCCTTCACCTACTTTAAACCATATGACTGGATGAGCATAATTTAAACCTCATGTAACAATCTATTTTGCTTCTTGTTCATGTTATATTTATTCAAGTGTCAACAAGTTGCAAAGTCATTTAGTTGTACCTTTTGTTACCTCACAATTAATATACATGAATAATGCAGTCCAAGGTCTTTCATTAATTTCCTTTAAAGCATTTAGAGAGGCGTCCGGGTCTTTACCCAAGGGCAGGACATCAGGAATCTTCTTCCTCTGCATACTGATTTCTCTCAGTGCAGAACCTCCAACAAACAAACAAACTCTAATGAGCCCAGTTTTAACCCACTGATCAGCCAGTTTGTTGGAGGATGATTAATTTGATCAAAACTGGAATCATATCTGTACTTATTGAATTAAAAAATTGGTTCCCCTAAGTGTGTTTGTAGCAGCGTAGCAGATCATGTGAAGAAGAGCTTTTCTGTCAAAGCTGAAACAACTAGGGTGAAAAAAAATTGTCTTTTCGATGGTTTTATTCTGAAAACAGATGAGATTTTAAACACAAAATCTCATAGCAAACTGCTTCCTCTGGCAACAGGTTATTTCTAATGAAATAATTTACACAATTCTCTATAAATAACTTATAAGCCGTATTACAGCATCCAAAAGGTTCTCATAATCGCTGACAAGTGTTGTGCATCTTTCCGCTGGATTCTTCACCGTTCATCTGCTGCAATGAGCTTCAAGTCTTTGAGTTTGGAAGGCCTCCTTGCCATCACCATAATTTTTACTTTCCACTACAGATTCTCTAATGAATTCATTTCTGGAATCCGTCTGCACCAGTCCAAAACATAAAAGTTACAACCGGTCAAGAGAAAACAAAACTGGGTGAGATTAAATGATTACTTATCGCTGTAATCTGCTAGGGGTATGAATAATTTTGGGCTTAACTATATGTTCATACAGGGGTTATTTTTGCATCTTAACCTTTGCTACTGATGTTAAAAAGACAGGTTTTACTTTAAATTATTTTATAGACCCTGGATTCCAAAAGTATGCACATCAAAATTAGTTAACAGAAAAAATGCTTTGGATATTTTGTCCTGATACTGAACAAAAAAAACTAAACAAACAACAAAAACCCCAGAAGATCTGAACACTTAGCAATTCCACACCCATATTCTGCCCAAACACAATCAGATTTCAGTAATGTCCCAAGTAAACAAAACTGATTTTGTGGTTTTGAAGTGCAATGGTGAATCATATTTCCTCTAACAAAATAGCAATCAGCGTAGAACCGCACATTTTTCAAGGAAGCTGTGACAAAACATTGGGTTGTCTCAGTCAGACAAGATGGAAAACAGAGATAAGAAAAAAAAATACTTGTAGTTTTCTGCTGCATTCAGAAGCAAAAAACAAAAGAAAACTTCCATAGCATGGAAAGCCATGATATAACAATGTCTGTTCAGCAGAGTAGAAGAGACCTTTATCCTGTTAGCTTTACATTCAGGTCCTTTAGGAAATACTTCATTAATTGGCCAATAGAAAGAAGAAATCTAAATTTGTATGCTGCACCGTCCTGCCCAAATGGTCAGCCTGCTTAGAGATATGATTAAATATCACTGAACAGATGTCATGTGAGGACGTCTGGTTGAAACCCTGAATCAAGAGCACCGCAAGCCTGCATTAGAGAAACAGATAAGGGGGCAGAAACACCCCAGAGAAACCAACTTCTCAAACAAACCTGCTAAATTATAGAGTAACTGAATAACAAAAAGTGTTTGCCTAATGGAAACGTTTTAAGGCTTTCTAGTGGGTGGAAACAAAAATGAAGAGAAGAAATGTAAAAATAAAGCTTCTGAGGAAAGAAGTGAGTTTGAAATGTACATTTCATTTTTTTTGTCTGTCTTCTTTTACTACTCATTTCTGACAAGAGCAGTGTGTCTCAGCTCTGGTGCTTAACAACCCTGACCACATCCTTCATATCATCTCTCCTCGCACTCACAGAGATGAATCAAACTCACACATGGATTCAGAACAATGCTCCAGACGTTTGATTTTAGGATTTAATAATGATAAGTATTAAAATACATTCTGACCATTGCACAATATCTTTGGTGTTTATTTTGTTCATCTTTTTCCTTCTGCGTCACTTATCACCAGTCCAGATCAGAGATTTTCTCAAACATCTGTCCATCCTATCACTTTCTTTTTACTCTTCTTCCGTCTTTTTCTCTTTTTTTAAAATTCTGAACATTTTTTTCCCCATACACTTCCTCACGTCCCACTCAAACGATTTAAAGACATGTCTTTGAACTTTCACTGCATGTTTGTGATTTCACCAGATGCTCCCACACAGTCATGTCAGAACTCGGGCAACGCCAGCTAGAAGTGGGCCGTGGTGTAAAATCCCAGCGTCGTTCCCAGCAAGAGGCCAAGGTGCATTTCCATCAGAATGCAATCAAGAAGGACGCTCAGTTAACCACGTTTCCGACAACTCAGCTCCAATATGTCATCATAGAAATGTCGATTTAATGAATGTAGTGGAAATTGTTTGCTGCATTCTTGGCGGATTTCCATTTCAAATTGCTGCTTATCTTGCGTGTGATGATGCTGGCGTGTTGGAGCATATGTCCTTTTATTACATTTACATTTGCCGACGTTTTTAATGTGACTTGCTGATGGCAAATGTCACTCTGTAAGCTTCACTATCATTCAGCGCAATGAGCGCCGGGGATTTTCCTCTTGGTTGCTTCTTCTTAATGTTTGCTGTGACCTCCTCCTTCCTCATGAGTTCATAGCCTGTGATCTCCTTGTAAATGTGCAGTCAGACCGCAGAGAAAACTTTAAGTGGGTGACTTAAGGAGTGGCACTACTGCATAATATTTAGAACCACGAAAATTCATTACTTCAGGAAAGAAATATGGTCTGCCTTCAGCTAACTATGGAAAAAATGTGTCAAAGCTTACAGTTTTCATTTATCTTCATTAAAGTTTTTTGCACGCAATGTAGGGAAATACATTTTTTCGAACAATAATGGTCAAGAGCTACTCTAAATTAAATAACCATATACACATATGAGTGTGAAGCCAATATCTGCTCAGGTCTGATGGATAAATTATGGGTCGGCTCTTTACGTCTGCCACAAATTTAAAGCAAACAGGTTGTGTGTATTTCTCAAAATTAAGTTTAAGTTGTATTTTTATGTGATTTCTTTAAACAAAAGAAACACAAAAACATAATAAAACAAAAACTTACTGTTCAGAGAGACAGTAAGTCTACTTCTTTCTTTTTCCTCTGAATGATGTTGATGTTAGATATGATCAGAGCTGCAAAGTTCTGATATGTAGCACTCTTCTGCACATCTTAATAAGTGTAGAAGAGTGCTAGACGTATAAATGCCATAAACGGACAATTTGATTAATCTCAATCAGTTATTTCTTGAGAATCTCGGTACTTATAGAGGAATGAGCACTGATTGAACATCCAGGATGTTGCACTTCACCTCCCCTTAAATACACACACACTCAAACACACATAATTTCTACAAAGTCACAGTGCTCTCTATCTGGCTTCACCCATCAGCATGTCAGAGGCACCTGGGTATCTTGTTTTGAAGGTCTTGTCTCTGACGCCTAAAAGGACGAAGTCATTTTAGCTCCAATATGTCATCATAGAAATGTTGATTTAATGACCGTAGTGGAAATCGTTCCACTACTGTACAGTGGGATATGTGGGGGATAACAACATGCAGTCGCTGCTTTCTGCAGTTCTTAACACCTGCACAGATTTGTGCTGAATGTGACAAATTTTTTCTAGCCAGTTTGAGAACTGGCTAGAAAACTTTACTCTTACATTAGTATTATATGACAGGTTTCTGCAAAACAAAGAAAAGAAAAAGGGGAGAACATTAGACAGACAATGTAGCAAGTGTATTTTTTGCTTTTCCCTGCTAGAAAATCCAATACATGTTTCAAAGCTCCAAGCATGAAAAATGATATGAATAATTAATTGGCACTAATGTTGGTCTGAAAATAGTCCAGTGTCAACATGGCGGCCCGGCATGACGATCAGAGGATATTGAATATTGGATTGTGTCTCTCATTGCTGAAATTGTTTGCCGGGTCAGCATCTTTTCAAGAACCTGACACATCAAAATAAAGAGGATGTTCAAGGTTGAGCAAACAACGGAGTGCAAGCTCTCTTCCGTAAGTGATTGATATTGTTAAAAGGTAAAAAATAAATGGCATGATTAATAGATTACTGAGTAAAAACAAATGTAACAACAACCGTTTTTAAGACTCCTGCTGTAATTTTCTCCTTCGTCTCCCAAGATTTCCAAAAGATTACAACATCAGCAGTCCCCGCAGGCTCACTTTTGTGACATTAATTGCACTTGCTGCCTTTATTAGGTCGAGCTGTGAGAAGGTAAACATGGGGGAAGGAGAATACTCGTTAGGACCCACTTGGACCTGCTGGCTGCTCAGATGCTGCTCACTTAAAAATATGAGACATCATTAGTGCCTTTATAAAGTATTCATGCCCTCTTAAAGTTTCATATGTGTCACAGTGCAACTGGAAACCTTAAAGAATGAAAATCTAAGGTGATAAATCAACAAAAGTTGCTGACGACTGACATGGTCTTCAAATGTTTGGCTTGTGTTTGTATTTACTCTCATGTAATCTAAATAAAATCCTTTGATACAAATCGGGCTGTTCTGTGAATGTCTCAGAGGTTTGTAGATGGATGGTGGTGCAAAATAAAGTCATCCTGAATGATAAGCCGCTAAAGGCTACAAAAGCCTTGCAACTGCAGCAGAGGTTCACCTTTCTGCATGAAAACAATCCGAAACACACAAGCGCAGCTACACTGATATGATTAAAGCATGTTCAAGTCCAGACCTTTCTTCAGATGAGATTTTGTGGAATGAGTTTGTCCAGTCTAGGCTACTGTATTTTGCAAAGGAAGATGAACCTACATTTTGGTTTCAGTTTTATGCAACTTTGTGATGGTCTGGTCTCGAGGCTGACAAATGTTCGGGTGGTTTAAATATTTTTGTACAGCATTGTAAAAAAACAAAATAACTGAACAAAGAGCTGTATAAACAATAAGGAAGTAAGTCTTAGAACTGAATATATTTCTGCTCTGTATCTATTAGACAAACTATAAAATCCAATCAGAGGGAAATTTTTCTCTTTTTGTATTTCAGAAGTAAAAAAAGACAAATCCTCTCCATGATTCCTTGTTAAATGTACTCACCACCAGTTTTTTGACCCGGAGCTGAGGTTAAGAATGTGAAAGTGTTGATGTCTCCTGTGTTTTCTCTCCAGCCTCCCCTTGCCTCAGACCTTAGTGGGCTTATCTTTGTCTGTGAAGATAAACCAGGATGTGATACACGGAGAGCGGCTGCTGATTTATAAAGAGTATCACCTGCTGGAACAGACTCTGGGATGTGGGTAATTCATCTTTGTAAGCACCATAACAAAAGACTTATTATATATAATAATATAGAGGTGCAGCTTCACAGCAGGCCAAGCTGCAATACTGAGCCAATTAAGAAAAAATAATTATTCTGGTAATTTAGTTATTAGAGGAGAGAGGCATTGGGTTGACGCATTTGAATGATTTCAGGCTTTATACCCTCTGGTTTTAGTGGGAGCTGCTTTTTAAATACCCAAGGGGGGGTTGCTGGAGTAAAGTAAAAAAAAAAAGAAAAAGAAATAAAATAATTCACACGCTCCTGCTTCTTCATTCAGGGCTCTTATCGGCTCAGCAGGAAAGGTCCCAGCAGAGATTTTTTTCCTTTTACCTCTTTCTGTCTGAGCTCTGGACATTCACTTCCTGCAGCCTTGACAAGTGAAGGTACTAAAAATATCTCAAGCCAGAGTCTGAATGCCGTTTTAAATTAATTCACTCCAACTAAGTTCTTAGGTGTACAGCTCTTTGCCAAAAGACTCTCCGCCTCAACGTGAAATGGTAATAAGGATGCTGCAGACAGTGAAATTGACGCAGCTGACATCCGTTGCACCTAGCAGTAGAATGAGGCTGACTGCTAATTTTATAGCTTTAAAAATATATTTCTGCCTCCTTCGTTTCGCCTGATTTCATCAGGAATGTTCTAAAGAAAAAGCCTTCGGAGGCAGTTGTTTTTGCTGACACTTTGCTGGCAAATTAGAGACATGTATGCTCTGTTTTTACTGTCATCGCTCAAGCGAATGTTTTATGTTTGACAGAGCGAAATCAAAGTATTTTTGGGGAACTGTACTTTAAAAGCTCAAGAACAATCCACTACCTCCTGGTCTGAAAATGCAGCTATTTTTGTAATCTACTGCAGGTCTTTGCTACAGACCCCAGAGAATAAAACAAACAGGATCTTGCTAACACATTTAGCCCTGTGTGCCTCTGAAGGTATTAATATTTTACAGTTTAAGAGCAACACCAAAATTTAAGACCTGCAGGCTGACAGTCAATTTTAAAGGTCAACACAAGAGGAGCTGAATATACAACCTGATTTATTGCAGCTTCTAGGAAGAATTATATCTAACTGTGATGTTCACAAATGCTAAAAGAGCTAATCTGTTTGTATAGTCTGTATACAAACAGATTAGCTATCAGTATGTATCTAAGTTCAGCTAACATAGGACTGGATCAATAATACAACTCAATCCACACCCGATCAGATACTATTGATGGCCTTCATTGTGTGTTTAATGAAGCGGGCCTGTTCCAGCTCCTCAGCCCATTATTTTGAAACAGGCAATGCTAATAGCTCATGTGACACCTGTAGTTTGTAAAACAGGCTTTCTCTGATGTCTGTAGGCTTGTGGTTCTGTTGTTTTTTTATTATTTATTCCCACTGATCTTACACAGCTCTTTTCAGCAGGCAAGTGTTTGTGTTGAAGAAGCTCCAGGACCAGGCATGGCCCCTCCACAGGAGCAATGCTGCACTAAAAAGACTCCCAGTAAGAAAACATTTCATCTCAGGTCATCAGCTGGTGTCTAAATGAGCCTGAACTCGAGAGTTGCAAATGAAGTAATTTTTATTAAAAAATTTAATAATTTTGACAACTTTTCTTTTTATTGAACCTTTATCTTGATTATCATATTATCTTGCTCCTTTTAAATGTTAATATATTCAAAGATTACCTGCATCTTAACATTGTTTACTCAACATCTATCTGTTGTGTAACACTCATCTGGGGCCAGAAGCCTAAGCAGAGATGCCCAGATTTCCCTCTTCCCAGCCACTTGGTGCCAGCTCCTCCAGGGAAATCCCAAGGCGTTCAGCCGAGAGACATAGTCCGTCCAGCAAGTCCTGGGTCTCATCCAGGTGGGACGTCCCCGTAGCACCTCACCGTGGAGACATAATGAAGATTTCCTAATCAGAACCCCCCAGTCCTCAACTGGCTCCTCTCAATGTGGAAAAGCAGCAGCTCTACTCCCGAAGCGCTGCTGCTAAGCTACATGGTAGCACTCTATTTGAAGGGGCTGCATAAGACTGACATGACACTGTCATAAATATGACATAGCACCCACTATGAAGATGAAGGAGTGTTCATGATTTTTTGTACTAAAGTTGTACTAAAACTTGCATTGAAAGTCCATTAAAATTGTCAACTTTGCACTAAAAGTGCCATCATTTACCAAATGACACGTCATGACAACAGTCAGACATTCATGAAGACTCCTTCATGTTCATAACAGGTGTAATATTATATTTATGACAGTATTATGTCGGTCTTATGCACATCCCTTCAAATAAAGTGTCACCAAATACATTAATGGAAATTGTTCTTTTGTATAAACTCTCAGCACAGGGTGTTAAGACCTCAGAGGGAATGTCAGCAGTCATCTCATTCAAGAACAAGAACAGCAATTATCACACAGTGGAGTCATGATGATGCCTGTAGTTCATTTGAATGACAGACTGACACTGCAGCTATAAGTCAATACAAAGTGTAGTACTATGCAACAGTCCTGCAACATTGAAATCAAAATCTCTGCAAGACTTCACAATGTTACAAGTATAAAAAAGAAGACATTTGGAGATGAAATTATGTCATGACATTAACAGATGAACGGTGAGATAATGGCTCTTTTAAATTTTAAAGAGGACTACCATTGCAGCACATCTTTCAAGAAGAAGATGAAGCAGATCTGAAATCAGAAAGGCAATGTCCCAAAATGTTCCACTAAATCCACCAAGAGCTTGCTTAGAGTGAGGAAATGGAAAGTCTTCGAGTTAAAGCTGAGATCTTGATCTCATTGAGATGCTGGGAAGTGATTTGAAACAAGCTGTACCTGCAAGAAACCTTTGAAACATCTCACATCCACATGTGAACATTTCCTCTTAAAAGAACTGAATATTTAATTGGGTATTTTATTTTATTTTCGCATCAAAACTAAATGGAAACGAATCCCCTCCATGATTGTCTTGTCTTTGCTGAATCAAAACTAAATGGAAGAAGGAAATGTTTGGCCAGACTACAATGGGAAGGTGAATTAACATGGCCAAACCAAACAGAAAAAAGTAGAAGTTGAAAACAAACCTATGGTGGAAACAGGAAAACCCCTTACACATATATTTAATGAGCAATGTGATGAATTAGTCTTATCAGTAACTTTCTGAGTTGTGTATTAGATCTAATGTAAACACATGGACTCCAGTACTTGATTTCATATAAATCTTTTGATTTTAAACCAGTGTTCAACAGAAATAAAGAAACTACTCTCATTGCTGTTATTAATTGCAAATAATATTTATAGCGCGATATAGGCTGGGGGAATAAATAAATAAAAAGAGAGAGAGAGAGAGAAAGAGAGAGAGAGAGAGAGAGAAATTTGTAATTGCACTCAAGGTGCCAAAATGTCCAAAAATGGCACATTTGGAATGTTCGGCTGGAATTTTATCAACCAATACCTTCCTAAAATGTCTATGCTTCAGTTTTTTTGGAATGAAATTTGGTCCAGTAAGTGGTCAGAACCTGTATTGTGAATTGGGGTTCTGGGTTTCCACTGCATGCTTTTAAGGAAAATCCACATTACGTAATGCATTTTATTGGAATTTATTATTTTTATTTTGTATTTTTTCACTGTGTGCCATATCTATTTGTTCTTTCTCAGTAATACAAATGTTGAGTTTTAGACCTCTGGAGTATTTTCTGGAATATTACCTTCATTTTGATATCTGAGCCAGTCCAAAACACCGTGTAGTTCCTGAGATATATGGAATTCATTTTGGGGATGTCATTTTCGAGAACTCTCCAAAAAATTTCAAAAAAAGAGGCTGCGGTGCAAAGAGGTTAAGTAAAAGCTCTTTAATTAATTCATGTCTGTGAACATTTTTTTTTTTTTAGCTGGCCATTGTAAAAACACAATATAAATGCTGAGGTCAGAGCTATTAAATGTTGGTCAAAACAAAACTAGCGTCCAAATGAGCACAACCCACCCCATCTGCACCACTAACAAGAGCTCTAAAATTACCATAGAGCTGCATCATCGTCATTAAGAATAAATATTAAAAACAACATTGTTAGTTTGATTTGCTTGTTTGTCCTTGCTGGAGAGTTCACTCTTAATTTTATGTCCTCCATCGCTTCTGCATCAGATGAAGATTTTCCATTGTATGACCTTTAAACCCACACAGTGAGCTCTTTCTGTCCTCAGCAGGCACAAGATGTGTTGAGTTCACCTCCGTTTCCACTGCCTGAAGGTGGAACTGAGTGGGCGACTGGTAAGAATTAATTATTAGCTGTTAAACAGGGGTGAGATAAGACAAAATAAATTATTTTATTCAGGCTCTGGAGGCATTCAGCTGTTTGTCTCATTTTTTTTGTAATCTGTTCACATCTGGCTGTTTCAAAATGTATGCTGATTTTTCTTACTGCGGGGTGCTAGCTTCGGTTTTACAGATGTTGTTTTCAGAAGATGAGAGGGAAATTAATTATAGAAAAACAAACTGAGCGTCAGAATAAACATTGCTTCAGTAACTTCTCAGAGTGTGGAAACCTGCTGTTGTTTTTTGCATAGAAAGGAAAAAGAAAAACATTTATTTAGTTTTCCAGATTACTTGTTTTTTAAAAAATGTTTACAGACACAGGGGGAAGTCATTGGCCTATTAGAAGGTTGAGATAAAAGAAATAATAATTTATAGAACAAGCTGTTGAACAGTTGGAGGAATAACCAACACCTGCACCTGGAGACAAGAAGCACACAAAGAAGACACAAAACAGCCCACACAGACCAGAGTCAAGACCAGGATGCAACTGGGCTGTAAAAACATCTACATCATTACAAAATAAGTATTCTTTTGCAAATAGTATTTAAAGTGGGCTGCAGTGCTATAAAACCTTCTCACATTTGACTGAGAAAAATCTTTTCCTCAGTTCTTTGTGGATTTTAATTCTAACTAATCCCACAGGAGGAGATAAGACTTAAACTGCTATCACAGTGAGTGGATCTGATCTCGTATTTGATGGTTGCTGACTTTGCTTTTAGATGATTGCAGACAAAGGTCAGACTCTGTACGACAGCGGCATGAGCATTCAGAGAGAAAAGGTGGGAATTTTCCAGTGAGCGCAGACGGTTCCCAGCACACAACTCCTTATTTCAACACAGGAATTCAATCTTTATTGATTGTAAAGCAGATAGAAACAATCACTTACCTTTATAAAGTGAACTGATTTCCAGAGTTGACAACTCTCACCCTTTTTCTCACTCTGCCCGAAATAAAATTCACGCCAAAATTGAAGTACCTGAACTCAAAACAAAACGTTTTTTCCCAAATACTGATTGTTATTGTTTAAATCCAGTGACAATTTTTACTTTTTGCGCTTTTAATACGCAGCTAAGAGCGCACCACTAAAAGCAAGGTGCCATTCTTATTACTGAGAGTAGACAAAAACTATTTCTAGAACAAGAAAATAGAAAACAATCAAACCTAATCGCATACCTTTCATTTGATAACACAAAATGCAAAAGTCTTGATTCAAATGTATAGTTAACTGTTCCCTTTTCCTAAGCAATTGTGTTAGTCTGTTTGGTTTTTTGTGTTTACATTGAGCATGTAAAAATAAGCAGAGATAACAATTACATTTGTTTATTTTATTTTTTTTTTAGAAAGTCTTAATTTTTTGAACTAAAAGTACTTCCATCTTGGAGGTTGTAGCCCATGCATGTTGCAAAAAAATAAAAAATAAAAAATGACAGAACTCATGTAAAACATCCAGGAAAGCAGTTCTTCAGGAAACCACTGATGTGTATGAAACAGAAAAAACAGGCAATTTGGCAACTTGTTTTCTCTTTTGATGTCATATAGAGCTAATCTGGCTTAAAAATCTCCATCCGGCTATTTTTAAAACACTGATCCCTCTGCAAACCAAGCAACTCAGGTTGCAAGTGTGTGAATATGGACCAGAGTGGTTCATATTGTGAACCACAGCTTCCACTGACTGTTTGGCAAACTAGGAACTGGATTTTCTCCAACCTTTGACTTTGCTCAATTTGAAAACTGTAGACTAAGCTTCTTCTTCAAGATAACACACATGACTGAGCTTCATGCCTGCTGGGTGTACTCTTGTGTGTGTGCGTGCGTTTACTTCATTACCAGCAGCCTAAAGTTCTGCTCTAAAGTTTGTCTGCTTCAACACCCACACTGCAATGAGCATAAACAAGTTTACATACGCAGGGGGAAAAAAAAAACACCTTTCTGACTATTTTAAGCAGTCTACAAAAAAAACACACCACTCCTCCACAGAACCACAAACACACACCATTTCCTCTGCCAATCGGCGTTGATCAGCAGCACTTCAAATGTGTGAAAACAGAACAGAAGCAGCTCCTATTTTAAGCGCTTCTTCTTGCCCGTGGGCAGTGTAACTACTATGGTAAACAGTCAAGTGGGTTTTCTTGACACACCCTGTGACGTGGATCCTAATGGGAAAATGGAAAAACTTTCTTAAATCATGAGAACAGACATCATTTGTCTTTGCACATTGATGCACTGCAGTAGCATAATGCATCCTTGTGAAAACAGTGTCTTTGGGCTCCTTATCATCAATTATTCATGCCGCTTTATTACAGTTTCAGGGTATGCTGCCAGTACCCATACAGATATCTAAAATGTGAAGCACCTGTTCAAAGTGACAGTAAAGGTAGTACAGTGGTCCCATTCAATAAAACACTCACACCATTCCCAACGAGTGGCCTTCTAGCTTAATAGAACACATGAGAAAGTTTTACTTTTACTTATTGTTAGCTATTCTTTTGTTTCTTTAATTTTTTACACTGATGAAACAGAAAACATTTTATTATTGTCCTCAAGAGTAAATTGGCAGAAAGCTTGATGTTCCTGTTGACAGATATTTGTGAGAAGTTGTCAACCAGGAGGAGTAAAGCAAAGACATATTACAGCAAAATTCAAGTACACCTATATCACTCAGTTGTAATGGTTTAATAAGCACAGAATATTAATGATAATTTGTTTACTCCTTCCTTCAGGTGTTCGAGTTGCATCTTTTTCCATTAAAGACTAGTCTGGTTGATAAATTGACTAGCCTTCTTGCATAGACGGAGAGAATTAATGAACAGCCACAACCAAGCCCTTGGTGCTCTCAATGAAAACTATCAG
Source organism: Alfaro cultratus (assembly GCA_903066825.1). Classification (NCBI taxonomy): domain Eukaryota; kingdom Metazoa; phylum Chordata; class Actinopteri; order Cyprinodontiformes; family Poeciliidae; genus Alfaro; species Alfaro cultratus. The sequence goes on along the minus strand of CAEFZX010012569.1, from coordinate 73,065 downwards.
TTCTCTTCAGCTAGGATTCCCCCTCTCCTACGTCTTATGCTGAGAAATTCAGAAACATTCAGAGCTCTAGAGGAAGGCGATTAATGTCATTTTTCTTCCTCTGTACAACTCTGCTGCCACAGCAAGTCATATGGTGATTGCTATACATAATGTAAATCCACTAAAGCGCTTTCCTTTGCAGGCCCGTATAGGATTTTCAGAAACACTTTGATAATCTCAAGGAACTAATGAAATCAGTCAAACAGCCAAGTCTGGCCACACATGTGGGCCCTTATCATGGCTTAAAATTGAAGAAATTATCTTCAGCAGATGCTGAATAGAGGGTGGTCACTCAAGACAGAAGAGGTCACAGTCACACTGCTGTGTTATCACATTGTGCAAGTGGGATGGCCTGTCAAAAGATGACATACTGCAAGTATGCTGCGAATAACAGCTGGCAGGAATGAAGTAAAGAAGAAAAACAAAGACTTACTTTGGAGAGATTGCAGAGGAAAGAGAGTGACAAGGAGGGGAGAAAAGTTAGCAGATGGATCACTGAGAATGTTTGCCAAATTCTGGATTAGTATCTTCAGGAGTGGCCTGTTTGTTGTGAGCAAACATGAATATTTTTAGCTCCTCACACATTTCCATAAATACCTCAGGAGTTCATTTGCAGGACCGTTACATCATCCCTGGACAGACATAAGGCATAAACCTCCATCACCCCCGACTGAACAAATTTGTTGATTCTGATGAGTGGGCAGAAAGATCAGGGCTGTTCTGCTCTTAATTCCAATGGGATGAATAAAAGACGATGTCAGGGGATGAGAGAATTTACAGGAAGGCTGGGGTGAGATGGTTTAGTGGGCCACTGATTTCATTTAGTCATCAAAGTGCAGCTGCATATTTCACAGGACTTGACACCTGCAATGCTTGTAAATACCTTCAACAAAATTTAAATGACAGCTTATGAGCAAATAAGGTCTCAATAAATCAATGAGGATCCATACAAGTGTACAGAGGATTTAAAGCATTGCCTGTGATAACAGCAGCGACAGACTGCAGACTGTGCAGCCATCTGTTTTCTCTACATCTCTGCTGCTGTTTGACAGCATTTTTGCTTTGTGCCAAATTATTCTGCTGACCTCTGCGACCTTTGGCTTGACACATCTTAACAGGTCTGCTTATTCAATCCTTGTCGCAATGTTTTCATGTGAAATCAAGAGAGGCAGGAAACCATATAATACAGAGTCCTAAAAGATTTTCATACAACCTTGAAAATTTTCTCATGCTTTTATTGTAGAAAAAAGGTTTGGCTGTATTTGTATTCTGAGTCATTTTTTATAGCCACCTTTACAGTGGCTATAAAACAAGTAACACAAAATGCCTTTATGCATTTTGTGTTACTTGTTTTTACCTAATTTACACAATAAAACATTTGTTAATACCAATCAAGTTGCTATATCTCACCATCCAGCCACAATAACAGAGGAGGGAATCGAACTGCCTACCCATTGATTGAAAATTCCTTCCATCATCCCCACTGTCACCCCACGTCGATGTGCGGTGTTAGTGTCTTGCCACCCTTAGCTAACAAAAGGTCCACATGTTTGCTGTGTCCCCTACATGGGAAAACTGTCTTTGAACAATGGCTTTCTTCTTGCTGCAGAATAATGGGCTGATTTGTGAAGAGTGTAGCTATTTGACCAACAGATTCTACTTTTGCTCCTAATCTTTCTCCTGGGCTTTGGATCTTTGATCTTCCTCCAGATGAGAAAGACCCAAAGCCTCTGGGATTAACGCTCACCTCACCCAGCCTCTCAGTTTAGGCAGATGACCGCATATTCATGGGATTGTCGCTGTGTCATTATTTTTCTATTTTGAGATGATGGACAGAAAGATTGTTCTCCTTGACATATTGGAAGTTTGGGAGATTGTGTTTTATAGCTTTTTCCATAAATGTTTCCATAGCTTGCCTGTTATGTCACTTGACCTTTATGCTTCTTCTGTTTCATTGCTAATGCTCACTGAACCTCAGAGCTCTTCACAGAGTAGCTGGACTCTCGTTTTACCAAAATAAATTACTTCTAAATGGGTAACAGATTATGTGGATTCTTTTAGTGGCCTCACAGTAACGGTGTCTCAGCACATAACCATGTATCATTTTACCTTGCAGTTATGTCCGATTATGGCCTATCACATAAAATCCCAATAAAATATATCGCCATTTGCAGTTAAAAGATCATAAAACATGAAAATGTTTCATAGGTATAAATATTACTTCTCCCTACAGCACAGCAATCCTCAATATTCCATAAGATCAAACCGTTGCTCGGGTTTAAACACAAACTGTTCAGCCAATATTACTTTATTCACACCTCATTGATTGACTGCTTAAAGGTTTCCTGACTGCGTGCCACAGCCAGAGTCCTAAACTGTTCAGAAGTGAGCCATCAAAGTAATAACCAAATAATGTTTCTTGCAGCATGGTCACGAGAGAGCAGGATAATTACCAGTAAAGCAGAGAGTTATTAAAGGACTCCACTCTGTGAGGAAGTGATACACATTGTGCTGTGGAATAGGGAGTGAGGAGTATAATTACAAAAAGTGAGCATTGAGAAACCAGATATGTGAGGGTTGGACACAAACAGCTGCTGACATCACAACAGCGATGACCCCATTCAGGAGAATCCTCTTTCCTGCCTACAAACCTGGAAATAAAACACAACACAAAGGGTAATTCAGGAACAAAAAACAATAAGTGATCAAATACGCTGGTGGAACATTTTTAACATCTATGCCGCCGGTGACATATAAAGTCATACCTTTTATATTAAAAAGACAAACAAGCTTTTCTTGTGGGATGGGGGTCATTATTTGCTGGGGTATTGTGTACTAAAAAAATCACCTTACCATTACTGCTTTAAGAATAACAACATTTTTAGCTTTCTGATAGTGCCATCTTGTGGAAAAGGGCCAAAATTCACTCATTCCCTTGGAGACAGACAATGCATGGTGTAGTGAAGCTTATTTACTTGTAATTCAATTCACACTAAAAAATGCATTTTATGGTTGCTGTATACAATAAACATTTCATCGCTCTAACTTAAGATATAGAGCATTGAACAAGTTAAGAACAAAATGGTTACTGTCATGTTGAGAGTAAGAAAGACACCAATTTTAAAAAGGGAACAAAACGTCATATTCATAATATTTATAGACATGTATTTTATAGATACAATGTATACAATATGTAAGTTGTAAAATGCAATAAAATATGTGCAAGCAGTGGGTGGAAACCCAGGTATGTGCAAAGTTCAGAAGTTTGCAGAGAACCCAAAATTTGTACTCATGTAAAAATAACACTATATTTCAACATACCTTTACCCAAGCATAAAAGTAGCCATCCAAGAAATTACCTAAGAGTTTCAAGGTATTTTTAAGTAAGACAACGTACGTATTGATGTCATCAAACAGACAAAAATAGAAAGTTATGTGGAAATGCCTGTTTACAAACAAGAAGTCTCTCTTTAACATAAATTGTATGTTTATATCTGTGCCTGGTGCAACTTTGTCCCTCGTTTAGTGCAGTTACTGGAGTATCCAGAAACATTACTTAGTAAGTAAAAGTAGTGCCAATTCATTATAATATGACTAAGGTGAAAAACACAATGTGGTAAGTTACTTCTAAAAGTACTTTTTTCAAATAAGTTATTCTAGTACATGTGAACAAATTTAAGAAGTTACTACCCATTTCTGGCAAAGTTGCAATATTAAACCTGGTAAAAGCAGAAAGGACAGAAGCTCACTGATAAGTTCGTCTGTGCAGCTCCTGATGTAGTGAAACTACTTCAACTGAATTTGTAGAAATAAATATTTAAAGATCATAATCACTTTAAAATAACTATTTTATCAAAAATCTCGAAACTTCCCAGTTGAAGTGCCGCTGTTCTGCCTCTAGGTGGCAGCATGGTGCCCGACAAACAGCAAAGCAGCCGCCAAAGAAAAGAAGGTGAAAACGGAAAAGGCGTTGAATATTCAATTGAAAACAGAAATGGCGGGGTGTGATAGCGCTCTAAAAATAAAACACTGCGGTGGGTGTTAAGGATTTTGTTTTGGCAAAAAATGTGAAAAAACGGGAATATGAAGTCCAGCGAAGCAACGCGGCAGCTGTTTATAATGGAGGCTTTCTAAGAGAAGAGCAGTGAAGTGTTTACACATGTGTTATCTTTCCTCTGAATATTTGCTCATAGTATTCAAACAATACAATCCAGACTCTGACAGGCGGGTTTCTTAACTCACTTTTGAAATGATTTGTTCCTGAACAAAGCGTTAATACTGGAAAGGGCCAGTATTATTTGTCTGGTTGATTTACAGCGAAACAACGAGCCATGTCTAACAATGGAAAAGTCATCCCGGACACCCCGCTGGTCGTGGACTTTTGGCAGGTTCGGAAATGTCCCGGCAGCCGGTTGTTTTTCCTGACCCACATGCACAGCGACCACACGGTGGGTCTGACCTCCACCTGGAGCAACCGACCTATCTACTGCTCCCCCGTCACTGCCGCCCTGCTCAGACTCAAACTGCAGGTGAGGAGACGAGAACCATCCGCGCACATTAACACTGGACCCTAATGTATACACTTAATCCAAAGCCTTTTACAAGAAACTCAGAATCCACTGGCTTGATAGATTTGTATATAAAGAAACACACATCAATGCATTGTCTTCAAACTAAGACTTTTAAAGCTCAATCAATACAATGTATATCTATTTATTAAAATGGTATAACATTATATAACATATACATGCAATAACATGCTTCAGTTTAAATTTGCACATTTCCAGTCAAAGCCTCTGGCTTAATTATACATGTTCACAATACATCATTGCAAAGGACTGCTTGTAATATTTGGCTGGTGACATTCTGCATGTAAATAATGTATGTCAATATATGTTCGCCGCATGACTGCACAGATGGACCAAAGCAAGTGAGCACAAAATAACAGTAGAATAGTGAATTTCTCAGTAGATTCCAGCGTATTGTCAGTTCCACTTGTTTTCTGTTTTATTTTTCACTTTATTTAGTTTCTATTTGCTAAATGACTAATTTCTTTTATGTTCTCTTAACTCTTACTTATCCCCTTTTATTCACCATTCTGTTCCTGTTCAGGTGAAAGAACAATGGATTCATCCTCTAGAGCTGTGTGAGCCATACCTTCTCCCTCTGGATGACATCGGCAAGGAGAAGCTCACTGTCACACTGATAGACGCCAACCACTGTCCTGGAGCCGTCATGTTTCTCTTTGAGGGCTACTTTGGGGCAATTCTCTACACTGGTCCGTCTACTCTTTACAGGAATTTGATGTCTTTCTTTGATGCCATTGTTTTTCTTTTCTGTCCAATTCTGTGGTTACTCTAGGTTTACATTTAAAATTTTGAACTGTCTATTTTAGGTGATTTCAGATACACTCCTTCGATGCTGCGTGAGCCATGTTTAAGGACCAACACAACCATAGACATTCTGTACTTGGACAACACCAACTGTGACCCCAACCGCACTCTGCCATCCAGACAGAAAGCAACTCAGCAAATCAAAGAGATCATCCGCAGAAACCCTGACCACAATGTTGTTATAGGTGAGTTTACACAGAAAATGACACAGCCCAAAAAATAAGCTCTTATCTGATCAGGTGTGATTACAGGTCCTTCATGTCCCTTGAAGTTTTTTGCAAATCGTCTTGGTAATGCTATACAATTTAGTATAGGGTATTTCAATTTACCCCTTAAGAAGTTTTAAATAAGTTTAATATCTACTATCCAATGTCCTAATTTACCTTTACCATTAGCAAAATGTTGACAGTTGTTCTTTCATTGCTTCTTTTGAGAAATTATTGGCATTATTCACATTTAACATGTTCTGAATTTTAGGAATTAGAATGGTCTGACAAAACAACAGAGCACTTGATGAAGAGCGTTAAGCATCATGTCTAAAAGAGTTTTAAGTCTAACATTAAATCTTGACCAACTTGTGGAAAAATATCCTTCATAAACTGGCCTATTAAAGCATCTATAGGGAGATTAAATGTAATTCTTGTTATTTACATTGAGCTGGTTTGTTATGAAAATAGTCAATATTTAACCAAGTTTGTCTTGAAATCAGTGTTATTTGTAGTTGATGTAAACTTATCAAGATTAGTTATTATGAAGCTTAATGTGCACAAAGGACTTCAAAGTAGGGCTTCAGGCATCATATCAAAGCTACACAAATAGCTTTGATATGAATAAAGCAAGTTATACCTAACATGCTTTATTTTAAAAAAATATTATGTAAGAAATTAGTAATTAATATGAAATAGTCTCAAAAATGTCTTTAAAGACCTCAGAATGGCCCAAATCACTGTTTCTGTGGAGACCTGGTGAAGTCACATCAGATTTTTCAAAATCATTGATTGGTTTGTTTTTTTCTGTCTCACAGGCATTTATTCTTTGGGTAAGGAGACTCTGTTGGTTGAGCTGGCGATGGAGTTTAAGACCTGGATTGAAGTGAATTTTGAGAGAATGGAGACCCTCAGAGCTCTGGAGCTTCCTGACGTCTTCACCACTGAGCCTGGGGCCGGCCGCATCCGAGTCGTGAACCAGTCCAAGATCTGCTCAGCAGTGTTGCATGAGTGGAACAAAGAACAACCCACACTGGCCATCTTACCCACCAGCAGACCTCTCATTTCCTTCCATCCCAATGTCTACGTAGTGCCATATTCAGACCACTCCTCCTACCAGGAGCTGGAAGATTTTGTGTCGGCACTCAAACCTTCGTCTCTTGTACCCATCGTTGGAGGCTTTCTACCTGGAGGCCTGTCTGCCTTACTGCCGCACAAGAAACGCCAAGACATCCATGTACCTGAGTCGGTCCGACTGTACATGTTGAGACAGCCCGAACGGCAGCTCAGCTCCTCAGTGTACAATGGCCTCTATCGCAGAAACCACAGACCTCTTGCTCCCAAAGGAGTGATATTTGATACTCCTGTGAAAAAATCTAGGAAGTTGTATGAGAAAGCCTGTGAGGAAGAAAGCATAGAGCATGATGGATCTGAGGAAGATATTGACACAGACAGCAGCGAAAGAGACTCTGACTGTATTCTTGTTGATCCAAGCATAAAACTCACCCCTAACAAAAACAGAGAAGGGGACAATGAGGAAATAGTTTCTGAAGAACTGGTGATGATAGAATCGGTGCAGCTTGATCAACTCACTGAAAGCAACTTTGATCCAGTCCTGACAAACTCCAATACCTTCAGGTCAAGGCAGCAGTTGGAAATTAAGACGAGTGTAAATACACATGGGCACAAAGGGCGCGGAGAAGTTCAGATGAGCCAAACACTGGCAGATCACGGTTCCATGAGTGAGCACAGCTGGGGGGATCAGAGCAGCCCTTCAGATTTATTTAAAAACAGCCCTGATAGAGCCTCCCTTGGTTCAAATGAGATATCCCGTGAGAGTACAGAGAAGCATGAAAACATCCTTCTGAAGTGTCTCCCCTTCTCAGAGAAGGACTTTGTGTCTGGAGGCCTCCTTTCACCTGACTTTGTGCGTCAGTTCACCCTCTCGCCTGGGAAGGATTCAGAGGAAGAGGACGCCTGAATCAACGTTAACACTTTTGGATTGTTTCGGTGGCATTTCCGGCTCACTTGAGCACTACCATCACTTTGGTTTCTTACTTTTCATTGTCATCGAGGGTGTTTTCTGATTTGAGCCGAAAGCGTTGCTACCGTAGAGTGGCATTAGACCACCAGATAATAAAATCCAACTCACATGAGTAGGTTTTTATTACTTTTATCATTCACAGTCGATGGGGATTTGACACCACTGTGGGGTAGGCTCTACAGAGACTAGCTTACGAGGGTTCTGCGGGTCTTTGGTGGGTTTTATCCTTCCTCAGGATCTCAGATAATTTCCTGTGTTTTAATAAGGAAATTATCTGAAGAAGAGACTTGCCCACCTGACTGAAACACATTTACCCTTCACTTTTTGCTCTTGCTGTGGAAAACAGCCAAAATATTTTTTGGAAGTGTGATTTCAAACTGTTTTGTATCTTTTGATGAGAAAAATAAAGTACCTCCGAAAACGTTTAGACTATGAACACATTTGCTGCTCTTGTATCACAGCAGACAAATTGTGACGATCTTGAGTTTGGTGACTAAAGCTACTTCATTTTTAGGCATAACTGGGTTTTAATTTTACCCTAAAAATGTAACCTGATATAAACAAAATGTCTGTTTAACTTTTTTAACTTTGTACTGTTTTACTACCTGAGTGGAAGCATTTTTTTAGTTCTGGATGGAAGTTTCACAATTTGTGATAATTTGTGAAGCAAAGAAATTATTGTTGTCCTGATTATTATTTATAAGGGGGGCTGAGTCCACACTTTTAATTACTACTGAGGATATAATAATGGGTCATGTGATTAACATGACTCTGAGTGTTTTTGAGAGTATTAAGAGAGTAAAATGGCACTTCTAATAAATGTGTTCAGTTGTATGCATGGGTTAAATCAGTGTTAATGTTTCTGAGAAGTCTTCATGCTTTTGAAATGTTTTTTTTTCTAAACTGTAAACACATACTCAGAAAGTAGAAATGCAAAAGTTTGTAAACATTCTTTCACAAAGTGAAATAATTATATTCAAATAATGACATGATGAATATTGATGATGTCCTTGTGGTTAATTTTTTTTTTTCTTGTTGAAATTTGCACAAATACTAACAACACTGAGTAAATACTAAGTTTCTTTTCAACTTAGCCTCTTGTTTTTTATGTAATTTTTTTAGATACTTTATATCATTAAAATATTGCTTTAACTTGGTATTGGCTGTTTTTTTAACACTACCAGGTTATGCTCCTAATATGGTGTCCATAATCCTTCTTTATGTTCCCATTCTAATTTTGTTAATCCGCTGCGCTCAGGTGAGTAATATAATTCAGCATTTCTAAATTACTATTCATATTTAAATAAAATTAACCTGTGGTTTTATTTATAAAACTAAAATTTAAGCTCCTGTTTAGCTTTTATGTCAGGATTTATTTAAGGTAGATTAAAAATATTTATTGAGTTTACTACAACGTATCGCTTATAGAAGCATGTTTTAATAAACCAAAGATTAAGATTAGTGAAATTAAATCTGTTGTGCAGCACATTACAATTTTACAGATAATGCAAACTCCTTATTTGGGAATGTTATTAATTTAACATTTCCACAAAATTTACGTGGCATAAGCCTAATATCTAATGAACTCCATTACTATGCATGAGGGTGCAGAGACTGAGTAAAGCCATGTGTGGTTAAGATTTGGAGCAATTTCCCGTTGCAGTGTTATTATGCTCCTAAAGATGGCAGTAGTTTGTTGAAAAATATGGACTGTACACCTTTTGTTTAATTTTGAATTTAGGATTTGGTTGTTTGTACTAAATTTGGTTGTTTGTATTAAAGAAACTAAAAATCAGATCTCTGTAATTTGCTTTTTTCATGTAAAATTTTATTAAAATAGTATCTGAGGTGTGTTTCCGCAGACCAACCCACCGTAGAAATTACCTATATTCAGTCAGTATTGTTCCAACCTAGCTGTCTGACTATACCCACTGTCATGTAAACCCTAATGTGGCATTCTGCAGGTTATCTGTCACACTAGGTGACTATACCAGCTGCCTTTCTACCAGGAAACATCACTAGTTTGAAGGCCAGCCCAGCTTATTTGACAAAGTTCCTCACGCTTCTGAGACAAGAAATCACAGCAGAATGATGGGTAAATGTAAAGCAACCAGGGAAGTTAGCAGAACTCCACAAACACACTGGTACAGAGTATGTACTCTTTTCCTTCCCAAGCGGAAAGAAAAGCACTATGACTGATGCTTTAAACAAACAATACAATAAATCCAGTTGTATAAATATTCTCAGCTGGCTTTGGTCCTAACACATTCCTTCAGGTTGGGCTCTGAGAGGATGTCCCCCGTCACAGTCCTCTGAGGTATCATGTGGTGGCATGATCATAAAGCCTCTGTCAGTGGGTGGTGGGCCTGTCATGAGCTGCCAACAGTGTCCTCACTTTCCTTCTGTGCTCATAAAGGATGAATGACCAGTCATTGTATGATGTTTCCTGAGGTGGTGCAGCAAATAGAGCTCAGGCTGAAGGGATGGGTGGATGGATGGCGCAGTAAATAGAAAGATAAGAACCCTTGATGCTGAGTATATACTGTATAATTTATTTTGCATTTTGTTAAGTTAAAACTACAAACCTCAGTTTATTTTATTAGGATTTCATGTAACAGAGCAATACAAGCTTAAAGCACAGCTGTCAAGAGGGATGAAACTTTTACAGGCTTTTAAATATTACTGATATTAATATTGAAAATCTGAAAATAGCTGATATATCGGAGGAGGAAAATCCAGTGTCAAATATACTTAAAAGTATACATATATATACTTACAAGGAAAAACGAAATATTTAACCTTTTTTTTATATGCTTATTTATATTTTAAATCTGTTCACTGCTATCAAAGCAGAACCAAAGTCAAACTCCTTGTTTGTGTGTACAAACTTGGTGAATAAATCAGACTAATTCTTCTCCTGCAGAGAACAATTTAATTGCATAAAAAAATGCCTTTTACAGATATAAATACATTATCCATCCATCCATCCATTTTCTGTGCACCCTTGTCCCTAATGGGGTCGGGAGTTGCTGGTGTCTATCTCCAGCTGCGTTCCGGGCGAGAGGCGGGGTCACCCTGGACAGGTCGCCAGTCTGTCGCAGATATAAATACATTATCCTAAGTAAATTCAGTAAATAAAATTATCTAAATTAACTATTTTAATGTTGGTGATTAAAACAACATTCCTCGCAAATGAAAGTCACTCTTCATGCTGAGACCAACATGCAACCTCCAAAATCAAGCAATATGTAGAAACTGGAAGCAGATGGGATGTATGTGTGTTTTCCATGTGGTGTATTAGTTTAATTTCTTCATCTTGGTTTATTGGTGCTACGTCTGTCCTTCACATTCAAATGAGTGAGCATGCTTGACAGATCACATGCAGATAAGCACCATGATTTGGAAAGTTAAGACATGTTGCAGTCCTTAAGAAACACCAAATTCAAAGAATACAGTGGACAACATCCAATTTATATTCACTTCTCGATTAAATTTAACATGATCTAAATTTTATCTCTTTCCCATTGTAGAGGAATGGCACATAAATTCTGACAATATCTCCTATTACTGCCACCTAGTGGTCTGTCTGCTTCTTCAAACTGTCGCACTTGTGAGAGTTTCTGTGACAATTTGATGAGCTCTGTTGACTTTAGTTGGTTAGTTAGTTTGAAAACTCTGCTGCCAGAGATCCAGCAGCAGGTCTAGTTGTGTGTGATTCCTTGTCTTTCAGCCACAAAATGAAAGCCAGTCTTTTGTGTGAACTTAACAGTGGGTCATTAAAAATAAAACCAGGCTTTGAGCATTTAAAAGAGAGTGATGGTCAGTCCAGTATCCAAAAATGGCAAGACTATCCCATAACTGCAAAAGGCTCAAGACGCAGTCAACCACCAGAAATGACAGGATGGCCAAGGTTAACATTATCAGAAAAGCAAACAAGAGGCCATGGTAAATCTGAAAAGGGCTTGCAGAGATCTACAGCTGAAAAAAGCCATTTAAAACTCGCAGGGGACAAAAAGAAACGGGCACACAGTGTTCTCGTCTGATGAAACAAAACTGAGCTTGTTGGACTTAGAGTTAATTGTGCATCAGTCTGAACACAACATTCCCACAGTCAAACTTGGGGGAATAGCACCCAGGTTTCACAGGCAGAATCATACAAGGGGGATGTTTTTCTTTAACATGAATAAAGCTGAATATGTGGCCACAATGGAAGAAAATCTGTCAAATTTGTGCTTGAACAAAATATGAAAATGCAAAATGCTGCGAATACTTTATCATCGTATATCTCACTGTCACAGTTCATTCCACATCCTTGAGCATCATGAGGTGAAGGAAAGAGTCAAAACCATCGTAGACATAATACCAACTGTGAATTTCAAGTCTTCTTGTGCATGATTAGGCTGTAATCTGCTCAGGGACTCAAAAAAATCAGATTTGAGGTTAAAATAAAAAATGAAGCATGTGGATTTATTGCTCTGTGTTTGCTGATAATGGTAACTCAGATTACAGCCGTCTGTAATCTCTCTTGGCAGCAAGAAGATCAGGTTCTGATCTCTTGTGATTGGTCGAATTGAAACTTTGATGAGACTGGACATGAGATAAAACTTGCATCAACATTTTAGCAAACTTAACATTCAGCTCCACTCTCAGACGCTATTTCAAGACAGTAGACCATATTACAACGAGGTGACACGAGCTAATATGAAGCTCAAGCAAGGAAATGGGGTGTTACACACACCGCTCACACAACATCAGCAGGGTATTAGGGCTAACGTAATGGACTCCACACCATTATTTCAACAAGAAAACCCTCAGGCAGCGCCACCTGAAGGCCAAGCCATCTCACCAGGAGTCACTGCTTACAGTACAATGAGGCTGTGGTAATTCACTCACCTCTCTATTCACATCAATATTTCCATTAAGTATTGTGATCTGATGCTCTCAGACTCTGGCTACTTAATCACATAGGTGACAAATTACAATTTTACAGAAAATAATTGCCATGTCTGGGGAAAGCAAAGTGAATTTCACTCGGAATCAGAGGGTGGTTGGTGGGAGTTCTTCTTTCTTCAGCGAGATGAGGAGAAGAAGAGAGGCACCCAGCTGCGTAAATTATTGCTCTGATCTGGCAAAGAGCTCTCTGACTCAACTGTGACTTTGTTAGGGACTAAAAATCAGTTCTCCCTCCTGACCCACTAATAAAATAAAAGTTCAAACAGGAGGCAGTTCAGCAGGTACAGTATCTCCGTAAGAAACAACTGGGTGACTTTAGATTATCATCTACAAATTTGTTTATAATCATTTTTATCTTTTGAGTGTACATGTTCCAATTTCCAGACTGCTACTACAATATGGCTATGTTGCTAAATTTATTCCAGACTGTCTCATTACATGTGCAGTGTTCTTTCTGAAGGAGCTTTCTGAACCTCTTTGCCCAGCAGGTAATGTTATGGAGGTTTTATTGATGCTGACATGTCAGAAAAAAAGAGTTTTGCAGGATGACTTTTTTATATTCCCCCAGCAGTGTCTGCACCATTCAATATCTGTCTGTCACCCTGTGGGAAAGTTCTGTCTTAGTGTGTGAACGTTTTACTTATTTTACATTTTATTTATGCACGGTAATTTATTTTTGTTTGTATGATTGTTTGATATTTTATTAAAGCAAATAGTTTCTGACTGTTTCAATTATCGACATCAGATTTGGTTCAAATAACCATAAGTTAGCAATGATACTGCTCTTAGGGAAGGTGACTATAGAAAATGCTCTAAAGTGATAAATAGCTTTAGCAATTATTGCTGAATGATGATAATTTCATTACTGGTTGTTGTTTCATTTCATTGTAATTAGTTTTGTCTTTATGCAAAGGGATACAAAAAAATCTTCTAAAACAATTAGATTTATTATATTCATAACATATAGATAAGTTTTTAGAACTACCAATTTTAACAGCTATTAAATTTTTCCCATCACATTTCTCTTAAGATTTTTATTTAGTCAGTTATGTAATCTGTTTAGAAAGTTTATATGTAACTTTTTGCAGTTTGTGGGTTTGTTGATTAACCTTGATTATTCTGTCTAAATCATGGCCTGTAAAGTAAACTTTCAGTGCTACATTTTTCCAGACAAGAGTTACCCTACAGACCCCCCTCCCACTTTACATTTATAGTGTTTTTTGCATGAGATCAAATTATCAAAAACCATATTAAGACACATGAAAAAAAACATGATCAAATGTTCTACATGTGATGACAAGAATGGAACAAGATGAAGAGATAGAGATACAAAAAAAAGAAAAAATGTGTAACTTGACTTGCAAAATGCATATTGCATTTAATTTGGGTATATGTAGGCATCACATGTTATTTTTGGGCTTTCACATGAGCTTTATGTGTTGTTTAAAGTCTTTCATATGGACATCACATGTAGTTTATGAATTAAACGTGTATTAGTCCGGTTTATCAGTTTTCATATGGGCATCATATATCGTCCCTGTTCACCACTAACCAGGAAGAAATAAATGGGTGTGGAAAATACGCTCCATTGACAGAATACGACTTCTTAAAAAGGCTTCAAGGGGCTCACTATGACTCTCCTTCTGATCCCATTAAGTGTTGCTATTTTACTGTAAAGACTTTTATTAACAAGAGAAGATTTTGACGAGATATAAATCTTGTTATAACAAGTTTTAAAATCTGAGGGTATTTTCTCGTTTAAACAAGAAGCTGCTCCTGAATTTATTCCCAACTCTCGCAGCTAAAAGTAAAAATCCCTTCTTTAAGCCTCGTTATCTCTTTATTAAAAACTTTTATTATTTAGTGTGTTCTTTCAGTTACTTACTGACAAACCTGTTAGAAAATACTGCTGTCAAAGAAAGACATTTTTTCCACCTTAGTAGTTATGGTCTGGTACTTCATCCATAATGCAGCAGGAGTCCTGACCACAGTCAAGCATCACATCACACAGAAAAGTTAAACCAAACGTATCAGCCTGACAGAAGGCTTGACTTCACACAGGACCTTCCTTGCAGGATGAACCAATGAGCAACACAGGCGGCATTTTAACTCCCAGCTCTGTTGTCCTTATTTCGTTTCCACTTTAAGGTTTTAAAATGCTGAGTCTGTCAGCTTTTCGCGGTTCTTCAAAGACAACATCTCCCTGACAGAGCTGTGTGGGAGAGGAGCGCCAGCTCAGAGCGCTCGGCAAGGGTGGCATTAGACAAGCAGCGCCCGTCTTCCAGCAGGGAGGGGACAGGCAACATAAAGCCAATGTTTTCTGCACTTTGTTAAGAGATTTCTCTGAGTCCCTTTTTCCTCAGTTGGTTGCAGAAAGTCGAAGCTCAGCTGTGTCACACCTACACAGCAGCAGAAGCTGTTATCTTTGTTCTCGCAGTCTTCTGCTATTTTTGTTGCCTCTGCCAGTATTTTCCTGTGCAGGGCGTCTCACACACACCAACATATTGCAGTGCATGTGTTTGTGTGTCCTCTGAGCCTGTAAAAAAAACACAACAATGCGCAGGAATAAGCAGGGAGAAGAGAAAACGGCTCCGCTAAACACAGAGAAGGCACAAAAAGAAGGGATTTAGGGAGCAGAGGTAAAAGATGCCAAACTCATTATTTTTCAGCCAGCAAGCTGCAGTTTTGTGACTCTCGCAGATTCTCTTCCCCCAGAGATCCTCATTAAACTGGGAGTTAGATTTCAAATGCCTGTTAATTATTATTATTCCATGCTGGTTGGGATTTTTATCGTTCAGTCGCTGCACCTCACAGGCGCCTCGGTCAGATGGCGTTTCATTAATTTCTTGGTGGATGACTCCTCTTCATGTGCTCTCCTTCCGTTCCACCGTTTCACCTCCTCTGTGCTCAAACCTCCTTTTTGCTTGAACTGACAACCATTTACTTCACATTACCACCCTCTCTCTCTTTTGTCCTCCCATCACCTGCCTTTCTCTCCCTTTCAGAACCTCTCCTTTCTCTCTTTTTTCATCACTGCTCATTTTACTCACCTCATTCCGAAGATTTCTACCTCTCATTCACCACAAGTCAAAGATACTGGGCTGACTTTAGTGTGGAGGTAAGTGGGAAGGAGGGAAGCATGCATAAAGAGATGGCACAGCAATGTGAATCTCACCTGCTTTCATTTATTTGACCTCTCCAAAGCCTTTTACTGCATTACAGGGTGGTCAAAGCAAGAGCGGTGAGCACTCCTCCTCCCGTATGCCAACAGGGAATAGTTCTCACCACTGAAATGGTTTATAGCTGCTGGCAGCACTCCAAAGATTTTAAACAGGCTTTTGATTTGCATGGGCTTGTGTCTCTGTGTCAGGCACACCTTGTGGGATTCATTAACTGCACAACACCCAAACATTTATACACTTATAGGAAACTGAAGTTGTTGCCGCTTCAAAAGGTGATTATGTTTTTGTTGTCAATAAGCAATGTTTTGGTAATTAATTATATCTGCCCTGCAAAGGTAAAAAAATCAAAAACATTTTCTTTACTTTTCTCAGTAACGTTATCCTGGTTAAGTCAAATCGGATGTGGAGAATTGAGAAACATCCATTTTCAAGTCTTACCACAGATTCTTAATTAGATCTATGCATGAACATAGACTGCAGAAATATGATTTAAACTGTGCCATAGATAGTTGCTGTGTGTGTTTAGGGTTGTTTTCCTGCTGGAAAGTAAAACTCCATCCTAGTTCTCTAGCAGGTTTTATTCCATGACTGCTCTGCAGTGAGCTCTATTGATGGAAGGCATTCCCACAGCATAATGCAGCCATCTCCATAGAGGACTTTATGGAGTTTTTATATTCAGGTTGATACTTTCCAGGCGTGCAGCATTTTTCATGTGTTATCCTTGACCTGTTTGGTGTGCGTCTTAGTTCTTGTGATGTTCATTTATGTTTTGTATTGGACCTCTGAGATCAGAATAGATTTATTAATATTGAGAATACATTTCAGACAGTGTACAGAGTGGAAAGGATTTTATTTAAGGGTATCAGAATGAAAAATGGCTGGATATTAGATCAAACCACTCTGTTCTACTTTTATTTTAAAGAAAATGTTTGAAAACAACATATCATTTTCATTTCACTTGACATGTGCTACTTTCCTTTGATTTATCACATCATAAAATTCAGATAAAATTCTATGATATTTGTGGCTGTATAATAAAAAGCAGAAACTAAAACTGCTTGTTTGCTCTGTTTATAAACTTCTGATTATTTATGCCCTTTGTCTTCCTGTGGGTGCAACCAGAACCAATCACATAAGCACACCAAAAATTGTGTTGACAGTTCAAATTTCATGTTGTTTATGTATGTAATAAGGATGAATTTTTATGAGGAACACGCTGCCCTATTATGCAGCAAGCAGCAAATAAGGCTCCCTCTGCCAAATGAAATAATGTCCAGAACCATAAAACCCGTCCAACATGAGATATCAGTTCTGCCGCTCTGTGAATGTTCAGACTTTTCGTAGTTTTTTTGCATATTTCTTCAACATTTTGTATGCATTAAAAGATAAGAATCTGAAAGTGAATGTACACAAAAGAATCCACGGCTTTCAAAGATGCATGCAAAGAAATAGATGATTTATATATATATATGAATATGTTTTATTTTTGTTTTTTCCTCTTCAGTAGTATTAGCCCAATAATAGCTGATTCATCACAATTACTTCCTGAGTGGACGGCCATCCTGAGCTGACAAATCTGCAGAGCATTACCTAATAAAGGTGGTAATGGGAAACCACCCACTGCTCCACTCGGCCTCCATTTCGGCACTCCGCAAATTCACTCATTCCTATAATATCGTTCCTCATCGGCAGCCTAATGATGATTTATAGCCCATTCAGGGCAGCGAGTGCGTTTTGGAGCTGGGATGGTTTACGCTGCTCAGCAGGACCAGTGTTTTAGCCCCAAGGTGAGAACAGTTCATTTCAGCCTGCAGAGCAGAGCACTAGAGACAGAGAGCAAACAGTCGGAGGGAAGCAGATGGAGCTGCAGCCATTCCCATCACCTTCCCGCCTCTTCGAATCTGTCTGAGCAGAAAGAGTTGCACGTTTTCAATTGACCTTAGCTTTAAAAATTGGTAGCTGTTGTGAGGAAGCTCAGCTCACTGTTGGGGGAACGTGTGGGGTGTTTTAATTGGGCTCAACTGAGACATACCACGAAGACACGTGGCTACAGGTCAATGCTGACACTGAGGTCCATTATTGTGCTTTTATTGCTGTTGTGGGGCTCTTCTGCACACCTCCATCCTCATCCTGTCAAACAGATTCAGAACAGAGCACACTGACAAGATATTTAAGATAATGACAATGACAATGAGTTGTTATTATTACACCAAATAAATCATTCTGGATGTGTTTCTCTGAGTTTGGTTCAGATTATCTGATGCAGTAATAACACTAAAAAGTCTTCGGTAGATTACTTTGTTGTTATACGAGCCACAAAACAAACAAGTGCACAATAAGGCGTTTTATCTCAAAAGATTAGAGGAATTGAGCTTTTTCCACAATATTTTGTTCAAAGATTGATAGAGCTCTGATGTCCTATGAAATCCAATTTGTATTATCAAAAAGATAAATGTGAATTTGTTAGCTATAAGTGTCTATTCCTGCCAAGATACATTTGAATATTGCTCCCAATGAGACCATTTCCCTCCCTCTGTTTGGTATGGATTAAACAAAGCAGACATTGTGTGCTAATTACCAGCTTTATAGGTTTTTGGCAGAGAATTGAATTAGTTCTGTTCCTGAAAAGTCTTAACTGTTCTTTTTAGGGGGCGGGGGGTTATGCCCAGATTAAGCAATATTTCCCAATATTTGTTTTGGCTGAGGAAATATGCTTGCCGGGACTCCAAACTAATAAGTTCTTGGTAGAAGGATTTTTGTCTTTTTTGCAAGTGAAATCTTACATGCAATGAAAGTCTAATTCTATGTCATTAGCTGCTGATTTTCTTCCTGCCTGCCAGTTGGTGGTTATTGTTCAGGCAGTACGTGGGTGAGCAAAAGGAGGTGTTGGTATTATCCGAGGCTGGTAATTTATGTCTCCAGCTGCTGTCTCTGTCTCCCCAGGTGGACATCTTGATTTCTCAGCAGTGCATCTAATTAGGGGGAGAAAAACACATGTCCAAGGGAGATGCATTCGGCGAGAGGACACATTTTCTCAAGCAGATGTGGAGACATAAATTAACCATCTTGACCAGAAAAAACTATAATAGAAAACCTCCAGTAAGTGCTGATGAGAGCAGTCTGTCTGTTACAGTATACTACTCTGACAGTATTTTATCAAAATCACTAACATACCCCTGTAATAAAGGTCACTGATGAAATGTTTGCTCTCCCTGGAACATTGTCTTAACCTGTGGAGGCAGACAGATCCTCATCTGGAGACAAGGTGGATCAGAAGTGGTGCATCTAACAATCAGAGAGTGACAGGAACAAACACGTGGTCTGGCTGATGACAGAGTGCTGTTGTATTTCAGTCCATAGTTATAGCAGATCTTCCATTTCCTGCATTCAATGGTCCTTTTTCAAATGAATCAGATGGAGGGATGGTCTATTCTGAATGGATCAGGGTTCAACATCTTTATTTTAGTAGAGGATGTAAGCAAGCTTAGTGGGAAGCCTGTGATGATGGAGGTTTAGGGGTTCCCAATATTTTACAGCTCTGGAAAATCCTGATTTGGGATGTTTTTTATTACTGGAAAAAAAATATGAATCATCATTTCTTGGAAAGAACAAAGAACTGATCATATTTAACTTGATGATTTCTAGTCCAGTCAGTTGAGGATGTGGGAAGACACGGGATGAAAATCACTGTGTATTCCCACAGAAGTTAAACCATCTAAAAGTATTTACTACATATGTTTAACTTTGAATGTTTGAGGCATGTTTGGAAGGAGAATCTGGATTAGTATTGGAAGGAAAATTTGAATTATTGATGGAAATAGGGTTGGATTTTGGGTTTGAATGAGGGTTGGAAAGACCCTTAGCTGCCAGAACAGCCCATGTTTTTTTTCAAAGACTGAGTATAATGTGAGCCAAAACCTAAGGAAGGATTGTATCTCCCTGAATAAACAGAAGTAGTTGAAGGATATGAGTGCATTTTAAAGTTTGAATGGCAGTTCTAGCTGAAAGTTTGTGGAAGTAGTTAGCCTTGAAAGAGCGCAAAGTTTTTAGCAGAATCGTTCAGAAATTATGGGATTTTCTGTTCACTTCAAAGAGACGCAAAAAGCTGAATATTTTATAAACTGTAAAAGATATAAATAACAAAGGACAAAGACAGAATGTCCTGAATGAGCAGGATATGGTAAAAGTTTAATAGTTGAAATAGCACAAACTATGCAGAAGTAGTTAAGTGGTGAAAAGTGTTTAGGGAAAAAATGTGACGGATCTCAAGAGTGTGAATGCCCACAGCTCTCAGCTTAATCTCACACTAACAAGAGAATAAGCTGAAATGCACAGTCAGAACACAACAATAAGAAAAGCTAAACACTCAAAAAAAAAAAAACTAACATGACATGACTGAACCTTCATATAACAGCAGTTATAGTCTGCAATCATGCACTAAAAGTTTAGGTTTGGTTCTGTTGTTGAAGAGAAGGGAATCATAAGTGTTTGCTGGTGTTCAGGATGTTATGCTCTTCTGCTGACCTGGTAAAAAAAAGGTTACTTTATAAATATTGACCAGGCTGCAGCTCTGTAATTCGTCATATAGAAGAAAAAGCAACAAAGAAGAGACCTTGGAGCTTATTTTCAAAGCTATGTGCCCTTTTTTAAAGATTTTTGAAAGAAATACAAAGGAAGATGTTTTGTTAGCACATAGACTGCTCCTGTGTGAGGTAAGACATCTGCTGGCTAAAATAAAAAGCTGTTTTCTTTTCTGACATTGAGTCAGATCCGCTAAATACTGGCATTAAACTTTGTCAAGTTTAATGCCAGTAAAACTTGTCATGTAACTGCATGTATAAGTATCTGTACTTATACGTTTTCAGATGTATTCCTTCATAAAGAAAACATCAGGTGTGGAGATGAAAATACATCATTTCATTCCTGCATCTTTTTATGCAGAAGTACAATGTGGCTTTGATGAACATTGATGTTTCTCTTTAAAATGTGTTTTTAGAGATTAAAATAATTTAGTTGAAGAGCAAATTCTTCAACTGTGTACAGAAATGTTTTAATGACTATAAAGCACATTCAACTAAGTAATAACAGCAGATGTTACCAAAAATAATTATCAATACTCTAAAAACAAAGCACTTATGACGGTAGCTACACAATTTAAACAAGTTAAACAGAATAATTGGTTTTGTTATGAGGAGTTTTGAAGACTTTCTTGATTACTTGGTCAAAATGAAATAGTATTTTTTTATAAACATTGGTAAAAACTGGTTATTTAAGGAATTAATCGCTGGTGCGTCAAACAGTGTGTGCAATGTTGAATGACTCAACTATTTTGGAAGATTCTCAAAATTACATTTTTGTATTTATTTTTTGTTTAATTTTGCGCTTGTTGCTTTGGTTTTCTCCCTAAAGCGAGGAGCAGTTTTCTAATACGCCACAGTAATTCACCAGAACAGACAGAATTCATAGTTAGTTCGAACACAGATGAAACCAGGAGGGATCAGCATATAGCCGAGAAATCTTGCATAATGGCCAGAAAAAGTGCTTTGACAAAATGTTGTAATGTTTTCATCAAATTACTAGGAGCAGAGAAGCAGCATACAGCAGGGCCAAATAATCATATATTGTTCAGTGTTTGCAGATGCTTGCAAACCTTCACTCTGATTCAGAGGGGGAATATCTTCTATAGCTACAAGTTTCTTGCAGGTAATTTATGTGTGGGGTTCTCTGGTTTCCACCCGTTGTGTAAAAAAACTGCATGATAGATTAATTGGTGTCTCTACATTGCACTTAAGAGTGAGTGTATGTTGAATAGTTGTGTGTCTGCGTTTCCCTGGTCTATTACTTTGATGGACTTTTCCCTGCCTCTTGTGCATTTGACTGATGTAAATAGGCACCAGTCCTCCAGGAAGACAAGCAGATATAAGAAATAGATGGACGAGCTCTTGTTTACATAACAGCCTGGCATTAAATTATGTGTTTATACATTTGAGATCCACTGTTTCTCTTCTAAATGTGTGCTCAAAATATACATGAATGTTGGACTTCTCTGGTGGGAACTGCCTGTAAATATCTGGAGTTTTTTTTGTTGTGATTTCTTAAATTATCACAAACTTGTGATAATTGTCAGCCCATTGTCTGCTTGTTTTGAAAGAAAAACTCCACACCACATTCTGCCAAAGTTATCAATAGTTTATTGATCTTCAGTTAAGGCAATCCATTACAAAGCATTTCACAAACCACAGTATGACGACAGTATTGTGTCCAACACTTGGTTTGGAAATTTTTTTTTATTTAATTTTTTTCAGCATGCAAGTCAGAGATCAAAAGAGGTATGTAAACAACCTGGGTTAAAACAGGAGCAGTGGGAAGAAGAACCCATTCAGTATGTTTCTGATAGGAACAGAATGGAAACAAAGCTTAGATGCAACATGCCGGAAGAGGCCGTTCTCTCCGAACGGCGCCCTCTGTCACAAATAAGGACAGTGGGAGATGCATTAATCAGGTGAAATGAAGAGAAACCACCAAACTTCCTGCCACTTTGGCACAAACATGCACACTGTCTACAGAGGCTAAAGTTCAACAACTGAACACGTTGGCACTGGACATTCCTCATACAGGGCTTATGTACATAATTAGAGTTCAGCCTCAAAGACCAGCTAAAAATAAATAAATAAAATCAACTTCTGCTAAGGAAAATAAATTGCTCTGCTGCTGAAAAATATAACTCAGAACTGTTTAATGTTTCACAATTGCATAAGAGTGATTATTGTGTCCTTGGTATATATATTTTTTTCTGATTTCCCTGTGAGAGGAAAAGAAAGCCTTAGGGAACTGAAGAAAACCCTTTTATATTCTTAAAAGAGGTGCTCATAAATAAATAAAACATTTAATCCTACTTAAACAGATTTGGTGTCATAATGAATACATTATTTCGCTCTGAAAGCGCACCACCTCTACTTCAAATGTTTTTGCTCTCTTTTCTCCGTTTTGTCACAGACTACGACCTGCATGATGATGCTCATTTCTTTGCTTCATGCTGCTAAATGAACTTAGCATTGTAAAAAATGAAGAGTCTGACTGAAAAAAAAAACAACATTGTATGCAAATAAGCTATCAACATTCAAATTGTTAAATGATGATAATCTGCTATATTTTACTTCAGAAGTATAAATCGGTTTTACTTTGTAGTAAATGGCTTCTGCAGAGGTATACTGGTATTTGTAACTTATTATGTAACTTGGTAGCCTTGTTTGAGGTCAGAAGAAGCGGTTACGTTTGCGGCAGATTAAACTCTTTGTCTTCTGACGGTAAAATGTAAAAAACATTAAAAAAAAGGTTCTGAGCTAACCCAAAGAAGTTAAGTGCCTCCGGTCTGAGTTTCTGTGGACTCATCAGACTCTTTCAGCTCTCTGAGAGCACTTAGAGCAGCAGGAGTTTAAAAACAGAAAATAGCAAAGAAAGATCATTGCATAAACATACAAAAAAAACTGACTCACATTCTGTGACGAAGCAATAAGCCTGTGTAAACATTAGTTTTCCACTGTCATTCAATAATACGTTAAATTACAATAAGACAAAAATAAATCAATTAAACTAGAAACCCAAACAAATATCTTAATAAAACCTATGAATGCTGTTTTTGTCCTAAAGGTGATTAATGTAAATAGGTAAATAGCCACGGTTAAATTGTAAACAGTTCTTGGTTTAAAAAGTGTACAACAAGGCTTAGCAACTACTCCAAAGATTATTAGTGACGAGCTCAAGGTATAAAATATACAGAACACCAATGGAGACAGAGTGATTCAACAGCTGCCACTGCGACAGTGCTAATCTGGAGGTTTTATCATTTCCAACTATTTCAATGTCGTAAAACACCTGGGTAAACGTAATCTGGATATGTTTTTAAAACGGTAGGCACATCTAGGTCAAGATACCGAGTGACAGGGAGAAAGTGAAATGTGAAATGTTTCTTACGAAGATGACGCCGTCAACAAAGATGTATCAACAACTGTCCAAAATGTTGATTTCATAACAAAAATTAACTATTGTTATTGGCAACCCTAAAAGTAAAAACTTGATACATGAATTACTTTTTTGGTGCATCAGCATAATCTCACAGTAAAGAATTAGGAAAAATCCAACTTTCAAAAAAGTAAAAAAAAACAAACAAAAACAAAAAAAACCCAACCCAGTGACAATTTCTCCCACATCAGACATTTCCTATGAAAAATAGAAATGGCTTTTTATGTTGCTTTACTTTTTAACATCGGTCAGTTTTAAAACAACTTATAAGTCTTCGCAAGTCAGAAAAGTATCTAAACTTTCTCATATTCACACATTAGATGCTACAATGATTAAAGTTTTACTTTCCAACACAAACAGTGAAGATAATTATATAGATGGCTAAGGGAAAAAAAGTATTTCAGCTTTAATAATGAATGGTGCTGCTAAGAATCCATATTAGCAACTGATCAACACTCAAAAATCTTCACTCCTTCAGGACAAATATAACAGACAATGTGTGTGTGGAAAAGAATCTCATAGTCACTGCTGAGTATGGTGGAGGATCTGTTATGCTAAGGGGTTGTTTCTGTTCCACATCCACTTAGAAACTTGTTAGCATGAAGGGCATTGAGGAGAGTTTCATTTCAGGTTTTGGCCAAATCAACACCAGATACAGTAAAGCCTTCTTAGTGCAGGACACTCTTGTAAAAGAGATGTCTAATATCAAGGAGTTTTTATCCTGGTTAAATGAAGGAAGATTGAACCTAAACCATGTTGTCAACGGTATTCAGTCACTCCTCTTAATCTTTGAATGTGAGATAAAAGGTTGGATTTCTGAACATCTTTAATGTGAGATCATGCTACAAGCAGTGACAGGTTCATTTATGCTCCTTACAGGCTCTTTACACAACTAAAGGATAAATAAAACAATGTGAGCTTTAAATGGTGTCTGTGGTAGTTGGAAAAAAATACACATGGAGAAAAATACTTATGGAGATATGGACAATAGTAAATACAAAACACTGGATCCAGACTGAGTACAGTCAAGCTTTAGATGAACTCAAGTCATTCAGTAATTGTTGTATTTGTTAGATGTTTAAAAAAAAAAAAAAAAAAAAAAAAAGTGCATATGAATGCACTTAAATTTCTGGTCAATGATTTCTGATTGTTCAGACCTCCCTCAACAACATTTAAATACATTTAAGGAAGAAATAATGGGAGCCAGTTGACATCAGAGTTTAAAATCTGAAGAATCCTTCAAATTTGCCAAACAAAATTCCAGATAACGACATGCAATAGCAACAAATACAATGGAAATAAATAAATAAATAAATAGTAAGATGGTAAAAGAGTCTCACTTAAGTACAATTTATTTCTTTGCATACAGCTGTATGAGGATGTGCCAGAAATTATGCAGTTATTCTTATGTAAACATCCTGCTCAATATGGTAAGTAAAATATAGTGTAATATATAAGAATATTCAGCATTATACATACCTAAATAATAATTTTGTCTAAAATACTAGAAGAGAATATTAAAGCTGTGGTAAGATGTGATCTGCCATCCTTCAAATGATTTTCATTCTGGTTTGATTTTTCAAAATAAACGTATTTAACTTAATAATATGAGGACTTTGTGCTTTTGTTTTGACACTGATTAGTGCATTCTGTTTATATAAAGATTAGAAATGCATATAAGACATGAAAAATCTGTATGGCGGTAGACTATGTTACAGCTTGCAGTCAAAAAAAATTCCCGTGAGCGAAAATGATTCCTACATTGTTAGATTTTTATCCCATGCTTCTATGTTACAGGCTTTATCAAAGTAGAAATGGTAGTAGAAATGATAGTTTTCCTTATGCTAGTCACAAAATATAAGATGGAAAACTACAGGATATATATTTCTATATGACTTCAATCCCCCAACCCAATAAAATCTCTGCGAAACAATAAATTATTTCTGCAATAAATAAATAAAAACTGGTATTCATAAGGGAACCCTAGATTAACACATGAACTCCAAAAAGGTATCACAAACAAAATACAAACTGGTATATCCTAATATGTGTACGCCTTCAGAAAGGCCTCTCTCTACAGGTTTCCGTTACATCACCACTTTGACAGGTTTGACAGCAAACATCTAAATCTTCCCTTTACATCGTTCTCGTCTCGGTGCTCTCAGAGAGAAAAATAAAACCCTCTTATTACCAACAAGTTCCTCTACAGCTGTCTCTCTGCTCTGGCTCTTCATAGAGTTTTATTGTGTGTGTTTCACTGGGGTAAAAGTGCCTGGAAATCATTCCCACTTTCTGCTCATGAAGATCGTTTGCATTAATGTGAAACCTGCCCCGGCCAAGGCGGTGCCGTGTCGGAGGCGGGGATCAAACAGACTCTGTCTCGGGCTGCTTGCAGGGTGAGTACGGTGGGGGGACGGGGTTGGGCTTAATGGCTCTGCTCTTCATGTAGGAGATCAGCTGGTCCGGGATCTCAGCCAGAACGTCTTTGGCCAGCCGGGCCATGCTGAGGACGTGGTTGCCTGTGCGGTCCATATAGTCTCTGAATGGTACGAACTGTGACACATGAGACAATAAATCATCTTTTTTTTAAAAAATAAATAAGTAAATAAAAGTTCCTTCAAGTAAGTCGTGTCTTTCTGTACCTATTAGAACCTCATGATACTGAACAGTGAATAAAAATCCAAAGAGAATTGCCTAAATCAGGGGTGCTCAAGTCCAGTCCTTGAGAGCTACCATCCTGCAACTTTCAGGTGTATTCCTGCTCCAACACAACTGAATCAAATGAATCACCAGATCTGTTCAGAGCTGATCCTGGTCTGTTGGAGAAAGGAAGCTTCTAAAAGTTGCAGGATGGTGGCTCTCGAGGACTGGACTTGAGCACCCCTGGCCTAAATTATTTCCATCTCAGGGCAACAGAGATGGACAAAATACCAATCACACACTCACTCAAACAAACCCAAGAACAATTTAGAGTAACCAATTCATTTTTGGACTCTGGGAGGAACCTGGAGAAAACTCTCAGAGCAGGCCAAGGCCAGGATTTCAACCCAGAACCTTATTGCTGCAAGGCAACACTGCCTACCCCATTGTATGCTTCATGCAGCATAATTCTTTTTAAGAGTATAAATCCATTATGTTTTTAGGTTTGACACAATTTGGACTAAAATTAATCTTAGCATAAATTGATTTGAATCCTCTCTATCAATTCTTCCTATGTTCAAACATTAGTGAAGTTGTGGTTTTCTACTGAGGATGAGAGAAGTGATTTTTAGACAAACTAAACATTTGGTTACTTATATTATATAAAAAAAAAAATAAAAAAAACCCCCACAAAACCTAAATTTCAAATAGTTTAAATAACTTTTTTCTTTCTGAGACTTTTTCAAGCTTTTTGTTTGAAATCTCAAAATTCTAGAAACTGGAAATATGTGAGAAACTTTTACGACTTAATGCATTAATATATTTAGTGAATGTTGCATTTTTTAATGTGGCTATATTAAAATTTTAACCTAAAATATAGGATTTTAATAAATATAAGGAAACAATATAACATCCTGTTACCCAAAGAAGCACGCAAAGTAAATTGGACACATATGAATGTCCTATTTACTGATATCTGTCTCCAAAGTTGACATTTTTAGATGAGAAAAGCCCTTCTATATGTGAAGCCTGAGTCATTCACATCATGATATTTGCAAGAGCTTAAGCAGAAGAAATCAATTTTCTTTGTACTTAAGCTCCTCAGGTTGAAGTAAGCTGTAATGGAAATAACTGTCATGAAGACAATGATCTGAATGAACTCATGTAAATGCATACATACTCCAAAACAAACAAGTATGTTTATTTGCTGTATTTTTCATGAAAAACAAAAACAAAACAAAAAAATTGCAATATATATATATTTTTTTACATTTTTAAATATTAGAGGGAATCAAAATTAAACATTTCTTACCTGCACAATGTCTCTCTCTGCCAACTTTCCTCGTGATGAGATTCTGACATCATCACCATCCAGCTCAACCATTGCTACAAAGACAAAAATATCTTATTCACATAATCAAAACTAAGATGTGGTGCTAAATGTATACACCTTTGTTTTGTTGAATGACTTTTTAAGAAAGTCAAAATTATGTTTATACAGAAAATTATGATTCTTGTAGAAAACATTCATCCTCCTCAAAGCTCAGAAGTCCATTAAAGAGCCAATGCAAAGTCACACAAAAACAATATTTTCCTTTTTTTAAATTTTCTCACCATCAAACTCCGCTTGGCCAACTCCGACAATGATGATAGACATCGGGAGTTTTGCAGCCTGTCATGAAAACAAAAGAATCCTCATCAGTCGGTCTTTGTATTAGGAGGAGATACATTAACAACTATGTGATTTTCAACTGGAGCTCATCCATTTCATATCTCATTATGTCGCACCGCGTTGTGAGGAAACATTATTCAGTTTGATTCATACAAAATCCTGCTGAACATTTTAACTAACAGCCATACACAGTGTGTAATTTACATGCCATGCTGCCAAAGTCAGCGAAGCTATTTAAAGCTGCAACCGGCGCACTTTCATTATGTTCATATCGTCTCCGACCAAGTTTATTTGGCTTTTCAACATCAGTGTTTTACAGAGTTTACAAGTTTTGAATCTATAACTCTCATCCATCCATCTAAATGAAAAGCAACATAACCTCAAAGTAACAACTTCAAATGAGTTGATGTTTAAATCCTAAACATACATCTACAGTATTTATATACGTTTTATCTGAGCCTCATTTTACCAGGAAGTCCCTTGAAGTAGGATCTCTGTTTAAGAGAGATGTGGCAAAAAGGCAGACCAGTAGAACATACAAAAATAAATAAGTAAGTTAAGCTGATGTAGATTCTCAGTCATCCAGGACATGACAAGTGCTAGAAGGCATGTGAGCTTCTTCCCTTGTTTCTTGAAGATGTTTTTCCTCTCTTGCAGCACTTAGGAATGTCCTGTCCTGGATGATCGAGAGTCTGCACCAGGGTGTCGCTGTATGCACTGTGGGAAAAACACCTCAGGAATGATCAAATCAGAAGTGAGGCAGGCTTTTGGATGCGAGAATAAGAGAATAATATTGACACAAAAGGGAGACATAATTCTAATATTGCAGGTATAAAGTATGTGAGAGTAGTCATTAAAAAAAAAACCCCTACACATATCACTTTGTCTGACACACCTCATTTATTATTCTACAGAAATTCACCACAGTCTGCTTTATGAAACACCCACTGATGCCTGTATGTTCAACTCCAGCCTAAACAAAAATTCAATCTTAACACAGAGGTTTAATGCAGATCATATTCTGAGCTGTGGTGCAGAGCTACATGCACTTAAACCAAAGCACTGATGTTCAAAATATGAAAGCTCTGGCATCAATGAATGATATGTGCTTGTGGTTAAAATGCTTTTGCAGGGTGAAAGTGGGTCAGGCTTCCTGGAAAAACCTCCCCCAGGGAGAGGTCTGTCACAGATAGGAGTAAATAGACTTTGGAGGACCACCCCCTTCACGGTCTTTATCAATTTTCCTCCCTCCAACTCTTTTTCCATTTTTATCTTTTCTGCTTCATTCGTTCCTCAAGAACTTCCCCACTTGCTCAAAAAAAAAACAACACATACATATTCAATTTGCCTCCTTTCCCCCTTCAGGTCCCACAAGCACATACTGTATCTATAAATGCCAGATCAAATCCTCCTTTCAGACTTGAATTATTCACTCTACACCATTTGTTACTTTGCTTGTATGGTAAAGTCACTCAGGGGAGCTCAGTCCAACACGAATACAGATTCACAAGGATAATTTGAAGATATACCAACTATGATAAACATCCAAATCAGCAGTACACACCAGCTGTGATAATACTGTCTATGCTTTAGTTTGTAATGTGTATTTCTAGATCAAACAAATATGTTTAATTCTAGCTTTAACTAAAAACCTGTGAGGAGATTCAAAGAAGCTAAAATGGAAAAATAACATCAGTGGAATTAAGGTGCAGTAATTCTCTAAAAAAAAGAAAAGTGAAGACACTTTTGACTTCTTTAAAGAAAAATGTAAAACCTGATTAATAAACTATTTCCCTGTTTAAAGTGTTAGGTTGAAGACTATTTTTGGATTTACATTTGCAGTGAATACATGTTTTAATATTTCTTGCTGCTATAAAATACTTTCAGGTGTTTCACAAATTAAGTTTTATTTAAACGTGTTCTTAAAGGTCCAAGTCATTTTCTTTCCTTTTATGGCTAGTAAAGCTCTCTGATTTTCTTTGTGCATGCGTAGTGCTATAAAAATAAACCCACCTTACCTTTTAATAGCTTTCTCGTAAAGTCTGCTTGAGGAAAACCACTGACTGTCGTTATGTTGCTTGAAGTCCCTCCCTTTAACTAATTAAGGTAACAGGCTTTGTTAAACCGTAGTGGCTCGGATCAGTTCATTTGATTCACTTGATGGAAAATATATAATATGAAAGTTTTCAATTCCTATTTTTCCTTTATAGGAAACCCACTTTTTTGTCAGTTTTAAATGTCCATCTCAAATTTGTTTTTTGTTTTTTTTTAATATGAGAGCATGTATTTGTGAATTCCCTCGAATTGCATAATCCTGAAAATAAAATGTTGTTAGAGGTTTTGACAGGTGCATCTTCAACAAAATACCCCATGTATTGCTAAATTCATTCATATATTATCTAGATCAATTGCACACTGAGTGATACATTTTCAGTGTTTATTTCTTTCAATTTTTTCAGGCAAAGCTGCAGATGGGGAGAGACCCAGGTGTTTTCAGTAAAAGGGGTTCAGGTGACCAATTCCCACTGCTTAGCCTCTCTGAAATATCTTACCTTCTCTAAGGAGAAAAAGAACATTTCCTCAGTGGCCCATAATCAAACTAAAAAAATAACTTTCAGATAAAAGTCGAATTTGCAATTTATTTGGAAATCAAGTGGAGAGACCAATAATTCAGTTTGCTTTAAGTCCAGTGTGAAGTTTCATCAGTCAGTGTTAAATTTAGGAGCCGTGTCCAAAGTCAGGATTGCCTTCTACCAGGAACAGAGCTCTTCATCCTTCCCTCTGCAGAACAATTTGATGAAGATAGTGATTTTATTTTCCAGCAGAACTCGGCACCTGGCCCCACTGCTTAAAGTACCAACACCGGCTTTAATGACTGTGGCACTGCTATGCTAAACTGGCCGGCAGTGTTGTAGTCCAGACCACCTAACCCGAGACAAAGACAAGACCAAGACCAGAGTGTATCGAGACAAGACCAAGTCAAGACCAAGACCGAAGGAAGTAGAGACCGAGTCAAGACAAAAACCAGCGCCCTGCGCTACGACACAATAAAATGTGAATTATGATCAAAATTGCTAATCAAATTGATCTGAAAGGTTCACATTCCCATAAAAACACCTAAATATTAAATACTTAGAGCTGAAATAAATTTAACCAGTATTAAAAGCAGAACAAGCTCTTTGTTCTGCTTATCTAAAAAGATAACGCCCTGGGCATTTGCCCATATCATTCATGTCAGAAATCACCACTGTCTGCACCATCAAACATAGCAATTGAGGCAATGCCCTGACAGTAAACAACACTCAACTATGAACACTGACCAATGAGCAACAAGCAAGGAGGCGCGTTTTGCATCCCGTGAAAATAAACATGTTAAATAAACTGGACAGTGATATTTTCACAGTGGCAGTCTTGAAATATAATCCCGAGTCCTCAGCGCCAGAGACCGAGACAAAACCGAGACCATCAGAAAATGGTCTCGAGACAAAGACCGGTCTCGAGACCTAAAACACTGCTGGCCGGCAGTCTTGCCTGACCCGAAACCCCACCGGGAAACACCAGAGCCAGCAATGCAGACGCTATTAAAGAATCCACAGAGTGATCACCTCGATGCAGTAATTCATACAAAAAGAGCCCAGAGCAAATATTATTGTGTATAAGCATACAGCACACAGACTCTGAATCATCTTTTTTTTTCATTTCAATGAACTGATTTTTGGGTTCCAATATCCATAAATCACAATTGTCTGGGGGGTTTTTTCCAGAAAAAGAAAAAAGCACTGGAAACATATTTCTGTGTGTGTAATAAATATATACATCACCTCTTTGGGTGAATTACTGGAACAAACTCGGAAATTGAGATAAACCCAGGCAAACCTACTGCTTATTTATCTTGTATTATTTCATTAAATTCCTCATGAATACTTTTCAATGATAAACAGTCCAAAAATAAAATCACTTGTAAGCTTTCATTTTTATAAATGGATACCTTAAAACTTAAATTAAGTTAATTCGGTTTTTTCTATTTACAAGACAACTGGTCAGCAATTTCACTCGTCATTGGATTCATACTTATTTCAAGTAAAACTTGCCTGATATCCTTGCAAATATTTTCTCAAATTAAGTCGATTTTCTAAATTGTTGAAGTGAGAGAGTCTGTGTGTAGGAAGAGGTATGTTGGAGTTTTTAGCCAGGACAAAGACAGTAACATGTAAAAGTAACCAAGAACCCTTTTTAAAGTGAAGTTACCAACATTTAATCAAACTCAAATGTTTTATTAAAGGTTTAAATTGGTATAGTCTACATGTAATAAATTTAAATTAAGCATATTTTTACTCCATTCAATACTTATTTCTTATCTCTGAATTAATCAGTTAAATGGATCCATCAGTAGTGTTTATTATAATTGGAAATGGGTTAAAATTTTATGGTTTCCTGCAGCATATATTTATTGGTTTTTGCTTCATAAATTCAGAGCAGAAATGAGTGGACAGATAGATTGTGCAGTTGCATAAGTCATAACTTAGAGAATCATTTAGGAGCATAACTACTACAAAATATGCGTGAACAAAAAACAAATGTCAGAGTAATGACCTGATAAAAACATAATGATTAATGTCACATTAGGAAGATAAACTGATGTATCACTTGGCTCGACATGCTAAATGCTTGAAGTGGCAGATATCAAAATGTTGACCATCACCTGTGTTCTGATTCCTGGTGGTGATGGTGAGATAAGTATCGTGTTCAGACAATGAATACAATAATTTTATAACAAAACGTTACTCACTCTGTTCATATGTAGCAGCACATCACAAATATTACACCGTTCATTTTGACAGATACATAAAAAGGGGAGTTTAATAGATTTGACATTATTGCTGTTTCACAAAATCCTCAAATTTAGGCCAACATATTACGCATTTACAAAGATACCAACATATGTAGCAGATAAAGAAACATTGTGACAGCAGCTTTAGTCAGTATCAGCTATAATCTAAAAGGTCAAAAATATATTTTTTAAAAATACTGCAGAGGTTTTAGATGTAATCAAGTCCTTTTTTTGTGGTTTGTCTCTGCAGAACGAAACCTGGATGCAAAAGGATATCCAGGCTTCAGCTCTGCAGACGGTAGAGGGAGAATCCTGGTTCCAGCGGGAGTGAGTGAACTCGGGTTGCGCAGAGAGCAGAGCAGCAGACAAGATCTTAAAAGGAAGGTGTGGCTGTTCGAAAGGTTTGATTAACAGTCGCAAATTCCCTTTAAACCCAGTCTGCTGGGGGTCAGAGCTGTGTTGCTGGGGAGCGTTTACCTGGTCGACGATTATTCCTGTACAAACTTCACCCCGAAATCAGTTTTGGAATCAAAATGCAATAAACATCCAGAAAAAACGCAAATCAAAAACAAATGAGAATCAAATAGTTTTAACAAAGTTGCTTAAATTGATCAGCAGTGTGAAGGAGAACTATTGGAAAGTGCATTGAAGTCCAGAGTGGGAGAAGTAGCAGAGCACCTGCTAAAAATCCTCCAATTGGTGTACAAACTCGAAAAGCAACAGAAAAGCCTGAGAGCTGCACCAAAGTAAACTAAAAGCACGTGAAGTGCCACAGCACAGCCGAACACACAGAAACACATCAACATCCTCCAGCTACTGTGGAGCAGCACTTACATTCACTATGGCCTCCTTGGTCTGAGCCATATCTGATATAACTCCATCTGTAATGATGAGCAGGACGAAGTACTGAGATCCGTCCTGCACGGCTGCTGCATACCTGGGTCAGAGGAATGAAAACCAGAATGTCAGCAGCACCAAAATAAAGTGGAGCTTGAATAATGTTTAAAAGAGCTGCTGTGGACTGATCGCTGGGATTGACAGAAACAACCGAGAGAAACTTCAGAGAGCTGCAGAAAAGCAACCACTGTGTCAAATATATCAAGAAATGCAATAAAAAAATAAAAAAAACATGTCACTGCACTGAAAAACATAATATAAAAGCTTAAATATTCTGTATAGCTTCTTACGTCTCGGCAGTCTTTACAGATAGTATTACAGAACCCATCAGAGAGATACCACTGTGAGGCTGTCCTAGTTTTAAATGCCCATCGCTGGCTTCCACATGAATAATTTATTAAACTGTTTATGCAATCGCAGCGGTCTTATTCTTTCAGAACATTATTGATTGCCTAACACCTTTGATGAGCCAGAGGAGGGGGGAAAAAAAACAAAAAGCATCATTGCAGGTTCCAAGGACAGGTCAAAGGTGAAGCCGTCATGCTGACCACTCCCCTCCCACCAGCTTGAGAAATGTAGCTGCGAGATGCTGACATTTTAATCAGAGAGCGTGCCCGTCGGTGGCAGCAGCGTGAGCAATGAACAGCGTTTAAAGATTAAAGACACATTTGACCTCCTGGACTTCTTGACAGTAACTTCGGACACATTCAGTGGACACTTTTAAGAACATCACCACAAGGATAAACGGATTCCTTCATTTACCACACGAATGATAATATTAAAAGTATGAACCATTTATCAACCTGTTTTATATTATGAAACAGCTCGAGTCGTACATCAATGTTATTTAAACCTTTAACACCATAAACTGCTTTATTCAGCCACATAAAAAAAATACATGTCCTTCTGCAACAGATGTGACAGCATGTGCTTTTCATGTACAATGAGAAGTTGCTCTTCTCTTCTCTGGTTTTAGGATGGCTTATTTTGATTTAGCATCTCTTTTAAATGTGAACTGCATTTGTAAAATAGGATTTATTCCACTCAAATTTGCACATATTAGCCTTGGAGAAGCTAAAAGAAACGTAGAACTTTATGATGAATTTCATTAGCTTTGAATCAAGACTATTCAACACTGTAATGTGACGTTTCAATATGCATAAAAGCCTTCTGGGCTGTTTTTTATGCCTACATTGCGGTGCGTGGAATACAGTAAAATGGCCTTTGGGGGATTTTGTTCTTGTAGACTTCGGATTGGGTTTATTTGTCCTGCTGGTTCTGCTTTTAGAGTTGACAGCGCCCTAATATTCATAGTTGAGTTTATGATTGATTTTAAAGTCTCTTTTGTATGTTTGATGCTAAAATACACAAGCCACAACATGTAAATGAAACTAACACTGATCACTGTTGGAGCAAATTGTTGAAATATTAAAACAACATTATGTTTTGTGGTGCGATGTCTAGTTATTATTGGCTTGTGGCTTCTGGTAAACTAAGTGATAGCTACCATTATGAACTGTTTTGTGCTCAATTGCTTTTAAATGAACACATTCGTCTGTGGTAACTTTTGAGAGAACGCTAAACATATCTTAATTGCTCCTCCATTGAATTACTAACTTATTGTGGTGGAGGGGTTTGAGCTTCCATATGATCCTGAGGGCAATGTTGCTCTGGGCTTCAGCCTGTGGCAAATTGGAGTCGGACCAAAAGAGAGTCAATTATCTCGATTAAATGGCAGACCACAAGAAGAGGTCAGCCTTTCCCTGGACATGGAGACCAGGGCATCCTCCTGGAGTCGGGCCTGGTGATGGATCCTGGGTTTAGCTCAGCTCAGCCTGAAGAAGTTACAAGAACAAATCTCCAAGTGGCCCATCACCTGCAGGGAGGAGCGTCAGGATTGGGTGCCGCAGGCTGGCTGGCAGTCGGAGGCATGCTGATTCTGAATATGTGTGGAGTTTTGTCATTGGATTTTTGAGCTAGGTGTGGGATGAACATTCTTGAACACAGCATAGTTCACAAGTATATTTTGTAATTAATTACCTTAAAGGTCGAGCATTGATTTTGTAATTGGGACATCAGAACTGCACTGCTTTGCCTTGAACGTTCAAGCACAAAGAAGGCCAGAGCTGTCAGCACCCTATTTTTTTTTTTTTTACAAATCTCTCAAGGTTTCCCCCAGAAAACTTGCTAAGCCCAGTGGTTGGGCGCTAGACCAGTCATTCATCCAGCGGTCCATCGTGTTTTTGAGTTTAAAAATGTCATGAGGAGGGAGGACTTGTTCCTAATTGTTCTTATAGTGACTCTTGATAATATTCTCAGACCTGGTATTGGTTTGTCTTGTTTGTTGAATATGTCATCAAACCCATAAATTAGAGGGAAGAGAAATTGCTTCAAAACTGGATTCATTCATAATTTATTTAAAGCTATGAATCTAATTTCTTTAAGAAGGGGTCAGTACCTAATATAAATAGATAAATTGCATGATTTCTAAAAACAAAAACATTGTACTTTATTTTATTTTTTTTTGCTTGTTTTATTAAACTACACATGGTTATAAAACCAAATTTGCGCATGTTTCAGATGTAGTTATGTTTCTTTATGGTATTGCTATTAAAAACAAATATTTCAATTAAAATCTGACCACCTTTGTCAAACCTCCTCTGTTTTCTATTTATTGAGGAACAACTAAGTTTTCATTTACAGCCAGTACATTCATTTTCTGAACTTTGACCCCTGACATTTCAATCACAATGTTAAATTAAAGCTGTTTTTCCAACTTATTGTTAAACTCCTTTATTAAATAAATAGGTTAAGTCATAATCACTTCTAGAAGGGCAACACGACATGAAATAATTTCCCTGCCGTTCACGTGATCTTTCCTCCCACTTTCATCTCTACATTATGTCTAAAATAAAATGGTGAGCCCTCTAATATGTCGGGCCTCATGTACGCCTGATTTCCATTTCCTTTCATCTCTGCCTTACAGCTGACTGTTTCTTCATCATTAGCTCCTCTCAGTTCAGAGAGAAAACCTCCACTTGCACACTTAATACCTCTAGTGGCGTATATTTACAGACTGCCATCCAAAGAAAAAATAACTGTGCTCAGATTTATTCGCAGAGGGAGGCTTTTGTGTTCGCACCTTGCGACGTGATTAACAACAGGAGCGAAGTTGGTGGGTCCATACAGCTGAACCGTCTTAAGGCTTTGATGGTAAGCTTCAAGAATCCCCTCCATACCATTACAGTACGGGTTCTCAACGTTGCCATTCTGAAAGAAACAAAACAAATCCGTCACTGCAAGAACAACATGGATATGATTTGAACCTGTAAGAATATAAATCAGGAAATACCAAACTAATCAAAACACCATGCAAAACTGATAGATGTTAAGCCAGATACATTGCCAATTTGTCAGCTGTTCTGTCAAGGCCTCCGAAGTTTGTTAGAGAACATTAGAGAACAACAAGCTTCATGAAGACCAAGCAACACAGCAAACAGGAAAGTTGTGGGGATATTTTGAAGCAGGTTTTGATTATAAATCAGTATTACAAGCTTTGAATCTCAGAGAATTCTGGATATAAAAACAGTTCACCCAAAGTTCAGATCAATAAAGACATTGACTCCCATTTAAGATGAAGGGCGGAGCTGCAGCGATCTTCAGCTCAGGTGGAGAAGTCTTTAAGTAGGACAGCTGATTATCATTCTCTAAAATATGACTTTTATAAATGGTATCATGGAAGACATTCTTAGAAAGACTTATTTACAGTTTTCTAGATCTCATAAAGGAGACGCAACAAATTTGTAGAAGATGTTGATCTGCCTGACCTTTTCTTGCTTATATACAAAATGCTACGTTTGGCTGAAAACTAATATTTCACATCACCCTTAACCTCAACATACCATTCCCAACATGAAGTACGGTGGTGGTAGCGTTATGCTGCAGGGATGCTTTTCTTCAGCAAAGAAAGGACAGCTGGTTGTTAGGAACATTATTAGAACCAAATACTAATCAGTCTTGGAAGAAAATAGACAAGTAAGTAGAAACTGAAGTGTAGATTGAACTTCCAGTAAGAAAAACAACTCAATAGTACAGCTACAAATGAAGTTTAGCAATTAGCTCACAGTCTGTCATCATTTTTCTACACAGATATTTTTTAGTCGCCCACTTCAAGCATTTTTGGCCGCCCACTTAGACACTGAGAAAACTAACTTCAGTTTCGTCCTTGCTGCTCGCTCAGTGTCACTGTCTCGTTGTAATGTAAATTTTCTCCACAGCCTAAAGGTCCTGAGTTCTCAAGAGCACTTCATTAAGAGTGATCTCTGTACTCTCCTGCCAGATTTCCCTATAGACTCTGACCAGTAACACTATCCCCCGGTTACAAGGATGTTATCGATCTTTTTCTTGGCTCACTCCTCTGCAACTACACCCTACTGAGAACGAGAAAAACAAGGATATATGTCAGTGTATAAACTGGATGAGCATCATATGTTACCTAAAGGTTAAACTGCAGAATAGAGGAGCTATAGTCCTGTCTCAAATCTGTCAACTAGTGCTTCAGACTGACCTCTGTTTCTTATTCTCCCTTTATCTTCCATCTCATTGAATGATGACTCCCCTGCTCCCGTAGAGCTGTGGGGCAGACTCAGAGGGCTGAGTGACATTTTTGGGTAGAATTTTTTTTAAAAAGAAAATATCAAGAGATTTTCTTGTCGAATCTTGCTTCAAATGCTATCTTCCTTGACCGCAGGGCAAATTTCAAAACCCCTACACTGTGACAAATGTTCCACAAAGGGATGTAACTTTACTTTTACGCCCACTTGTGTGAATACAGCATGAAGAGAAATGAGGCTTCAATTATATGGTGAGATGAATCTTAATTTGCAAATTTTAATGGCGGCATGGAGAGATGCTGACATTACCCTGTAGACACACTCCTCATTAGGCTGTACCGTGCAGCCGCCGAGTGCATTAGCTGGCTGAGAGAAGCTAAATTGATTTAAGAATCCTTCAGCCCTACAGAACCTAATCTACACTACAAAGGGATGGAAATTCCTTCTGGGTCATGTTTGCCATGCACAAGTGGTCGCATTCATGTCAATAAACATGCATCTATGCATATCTACACATGCTAAATGAGACATATGATCTCAGCTGAAATATGGGGATCAAAATGACCTTCGCAATGATCCACGTCAACTCCAGGTGAAAGTGTCTAAAATAATCCCACTGTTTACTCACCAGAGGAAACTCATGAGACACCCTCCCATCAGGCGGGAGCTTAGCACCAAATCCAAGTGCAGGGAACATCTTATCACTGTCATAGTCTTGAATGATCTCTCCCACAGCCTTCAGAGCCATGGCATAGGCATTCATCTGATAAGGGTTCATGTAGTGTAGCGAAGTGGACTGCGATGGATTTCCTTCGGACACAGGAAAAGTCTTAGTCAGTGATGCACATCAGGAGACGGAGAGCAAACTGACAGCTGCGAGAGGGAAAGGGATGCTTTGAATGAAATGCAGCAATGAAACCACCTGGTTTATTTTTGTGGATAAAAAAAAGCTAAAGCAGGCTCTTGTGTGGGAGTAATAAACATAAAAGCTATGAATGTAGGCTTCTGTAACTTTCTGAGTTCTACCTATTAAAGGAAAGTGTGCTCGTGTTAACTGTGTGCAGAATCACATGAGTTTATTTTGAGAAAGAAAGAATGCCTGTTTTGAATCCACAGCTTAGTCACAAGCTATTTGCATAAAAACTATGAACAAATACATAATGACCAAGAGTGATAATATGCCAAGTGTCTGTCAAATACAGGAATTATTTCAAAGTGACATTATTTTCACAAAAATCTTAACATAACATCAGTGGAAAAGAAACTTTGCCAGACAAGGCTTCATTATGAGGCACTCCAGAAACATCGTTTGTGCCCAGGTGTTCGCTTGAAATATTCACAACAAAAACCCCTAAAAACTCATAATTAACTCTGATGGGATTTTAGAGGAAGTAATAAAAGCAAATGCATCTGCAATTTTATTTAATAGCAAGAGTGCTATTAAGTGAAGGAGAAATGAGGACTGTGATAGATGTCAATATGAAATTCAAGTTTTGTGTATTTATATAAAACGCCTTCAAAAAACTATTCACAAACTTTGTTTTTGACGTTACAACCACAAACTTCAGTTATTAAGATTTTTTTTATAACTGATCAACACAAAGCTTATGAAGGAAAATGATATTTAATTTTTTAGTATTACCTTTTAGCGGCCTGACACTGTGACTGAGGTTCACCTTTGATTAGGACGACATTCGCCATGCAGTCTCTAAAGCCAACATGCTTAAAGTTGCTTTTGAACTATGATAAATTCAACACTGACCAACATATTTGATATGTATTGATACTTTTGATGATGGCACTCATCAGGTATAGTAGTTGGTCTCAATTATTGACTGTATGGCGTCTTTAATGACTGTTTTTATAATGTAAACCACTTTGAACTGCCTTGTTGCTGAAATGTGCAATATAAATAAACTTGACTGACTGATTGGTTGAAAGGTTTAAGATAAAAAAAAAAGTGTTTGAGTGACCTTGTCAAAGCATATTCTTAAATCCATTTCACAAGACAAGCAATGACTTGGAAATTATTTTTTAAAGAGGCTCTTGTTTGAATTTGACTGAGTTTGGGCTGCTTTGCAAGGACAACGGTCAACCTCAGCCTCTAGACATCCAAAACAAGTAGGGACACCCAAAAATAAAAACATGGATCATTTCACTTCCACTACAGAATTATGCACAACTTTGTTAGTCATTATAATATAATGCAAACATAAAAGTTCATTGGATATGCAGCAAAATGTATAGATTTGTTTTGTCTCTGTTCACTTTGCTCAGAATTAAATGCATTATATCTTGTTTTGCACTAGCAATAAATGCGACTGAACAATACAAAGAGTGCAGATCAGAAGCCGAAAGAAAACTCCGGCGTTATGTCATACATCTGACGATATACGGAAGCTGAGCAGCGTAATTGCAGTCAAAACACTCACCGTTTGATGCAGTGAAATCAATGGCCACTGTGAAGTGAATCTGAGTTCTGAAACACAAACAAGAATAAATGTTAGCCAAACGAGAGGCAGGAAAACCCAACACTGCAGTTTAATGAGGCTCGCCCAGGTTTCAGTGTGCGACGCGTTGCTTCTCTCATCTTAGAAGAGGTGTGACAAAAGTAACACGTTTATAATTCATTTTTGTTATCTACTGCCACAGCTGAGTGTTCACTGCCATGACCAATTATATTAACGCAGGATTTTGTCAAGCATTGAAAAAGTGATGTAGCATGCATGTATGGCTTGATCACGGTCATAATTGATGATTTAAAACACTGTCTTATTGGAGCACACAAAGTGTCTGCTATTTCAAATGCCAAGCATGCCCTTCCATGTTAATATGAGGAAAAACTTATCATGGTTTATTAATTCTACTTGCAGTTTCCATAAATACACATGAATGGCTGCATTTTGTTAAATCAAATAAGGACACAGTTACGTCTTTGAATATCAGAGCTATGAACAAGTAATCCCAAAGACTTGAAACCCACCACTAAAAAGTACCAGTGGAAACAGGCAAAAAGCTGGAAAAACTGCTGTAATGCCAATGCAATTTTTACCTTTGATTATTGAGACGACTACTTAATGACATTTGACATGTCATTCTTAATTAAAATTAAAAAATCAGCTTCATTTTCAATCCTCTTTTTGCATTGTTTTATTTATTATCATTTGACAGATCCCAGTCTTATTTCAGCTCAGAAACAAACTAATGTAAATGTGTCCCAAGGGCCAGAATTGAATGTATTGACGATCTGAGTGGTAATTACAGCCTGGATAAAACCCTCGATTATTTATATGTTTCTTTATGTATGTAGTGGATTATTTTTCTAAGTTAAAAAAATTATAAGATGAGTCAATCTGATTAAAGTTAAAACCAAAAAACAAGCTTTCGTTCACAAAATGAATATTTTTGCTATTTGTTGTTGCTGGTGGACAAAACCTCGAACAGAAACTAAACATTTCTCGTTCTCGAGAGAAACAAAGGACAGAGGGGAGGGAAGCCTGGAT
This sequence comes from Alfaro cultratus, assembly GCA_903066825.1. Lineage (NCBI taxonomy): Eukaryota > Metazoa > Chordata > Actinopteri > Cyprinodontiformes > Poeciliidae > Alfaro > Alfaro cultratus. The sequence continues at coordinate 31,070 of CAEFZX010012569.1, read as the reverse complement.
CAAAGTGTGTGCCCTTTCTTTGTGATTAACACTGATTGCCTCCTTTTGATTCCACCTCCATTCAGATATTCACACATGCAGAATCAGAGATAATAGCGGCTTCCTCCTGCAGAGACTGACCTCAGTTCATTAATCAGCATTGATTTGGACCATTCAGCAGACAAAGAGGCAACTTTTTCGTTTGTATGAGGCTTCAATGTAAAACTCTGCTGATTCCTGCTACTACTTGTAAATGTTAGAATAAAAAATCGAATCATTGTTTCTGAGCTACAGCCAAAAGTTTTACACAGTACTAGATTAGCTTTGTGATCATGTTTTCACATAAAAAACATTTAGTAGCAGTTTATATTTGGTACAGAAATTCAATGAGACATGGAAAATTATACTTCTTGTTATTAATATCAATATTGCCATTATAATATTGTAATAATTTTCAGAGCAACTTTTGAAAGTGTCAGAAAATATGTGATGTTTTATATTTGTGTGTCTTCAAAGGCTTTATTAATATAATTTCCTCGTTTCTGTCTTTTTGTTTTTTGTTTTTTTTAATCTAACACTAAATTATTGATCTAGGTTCTATAACTCTGACTGAATATTTAGGACACGTCAGACGTCATCTCACTTACTGGTAAATTTGAAAGAGAACATCCAAAGATGCTTGTATAATGCATGTCTTTATTCATCTGACTGATTTAACATGTGAGGCTAAGCGGGGATTTGTTTTAGAGCTCAGCAAATCACTTTCAAACTAACAAATCAATATGGAATAAAGTTGACTGATGTGCTAGAGCTGTCTGTTTAGTAGGTCCATTAGCAAACAACAAGGGACTCATCTGTAAAAGCTGCTTCAATCCTAGTTTAAATCTGGGATTGTTAAAAGAAGGTAGTTCTTCATTTATCAAGGATGCACTACTCAAAGGACAAATTCACATGTCCCTATTACTTCTTCTTATCGGCCAGAAAATAATGCATCAGACGTCAGGTTTTCAAATGTCTCGTACAATTTCATGTCAAATTGTACCCAGATAAAATTACAGCTCTCAAACTAGCCTTAGTGCCACATTAAATGAAGGGTTACAGCATCCAAAAATAGCCTGTAAATGGAAAAATTCACTCCAATTAGACAAACATGAAAATGGCCAAAATGTGACTTTAAAAAAAAAAAAAAAAAAGATTTTGGCAGTTTGTTTGTTATTAAAGGCTATGTTAAACTTATATATATATATAAAAAATCACTATACAACAGTTTGCCTTTAGGTTATTAGTATAATTTCCTAATGAAGTTTAATTGTATGAAGAACACACGGTTTTAAAACAAGAAGAGATCAAAAGTTCTTACAACATGAGTGGATTTGGATGTATTGGATATATAAAATAGGACAAAATGTATTAAAATATATGACTGTCATGGTTCATTTAAAATGTTATGAGACTACATGCAAAAACAGATTACACCAATGAGTCTTCTTTGTCTGCTTGTGGTACGGAAAGTATTCAGATCCCTTTACAATGTTCCCTCTTTGTTTCATTTCTGCATTTGCTAAAACCAAAAAAGCTCATATTATTTCTCATGAATGCATACTCAACATCCCATCTTGACAGGAAAAAAAAACAGAAATGTAGACATTTTTACAAATTTATTGAAAAAGAAAAACTGCAATAGCACATGGTCATAAGTATTCAGACCCAAAACTAAGTTCTTCCAAACAAAACTGTGGTGGCTTATCGCTATTTGGAATTAGAAAATGACCAAAGGTTCAAAGTGATTGTGATGATTTCTTTCTACAAGACAGTTTCTGGTTCACTGGGCAAAAAACTGAGAGCAGCTGTCTCATGCATACATTCAAAGAGAAATATTCTGCCTCTGCTTCCACATTAACTCAAATGTGAGCTGAGCTGTAGTGGCCCCCATGTCAGAACAAAAACCAGGTGGCACATAAAACCAAACAGGTCTGCACACATTGCTACTAACTTTTTTTTTAACAAAGCAATGTGACACATGCATTATATGACCTCATGTAAGAATGCCAGAAATGCTGCAGCTATGAAATTCATCTATATTTTCAGTGCATCTGTATTAGAGGTTGTAAATGACGATGAAGAAAAGCAATTATATGATTCCCCTAGAAGAGTCATGGGGCAGACGGACCATAAAACGAACAGAAAACAACGGAATAAAAAATGAAAATGTACAGCATCACTTTATTCAGTTTTATGAGGTTCAGGGTCGTTTGAGAGGAAGCTATTGAAACCTCATATGATCTGAACACAAGAGTGCTTTAACCCGCCTGATCAAACTACAGATTTAATTTTGAGGGAATATAAATCTTTCATTAGCCTTTTTGAAACAGAGCGCTATCCATCTTTTGGACTTTAATGATTTCCGTTAGGCTGTATCTCAGCACCAATTGAAGGTTAATGAAAAAAATTGAAATAAGATCTCTTTTTAAAACCTCCTGTTTTGTAAACGTGTTCAGGGTGCAGTGGTGTGTCTCTGAAAAAGAAATTGCTTTTTCCCTCCAAAAAGAAATAATCTGAAATGCATTGTGTTGGTTATCACCTGGTAGAGATGAAGTAGAGCAAAAATCCCACAAAAGGGGAGAAATCAATAGCAGAGGTCTAAAATATCAAAGTTAGCTCTGAAATCAGTTTTCTACAACATGCTGCTCAGCCTTTATTTCAGATTCCTAATTTTTTTTTTTATCAGCTAGGGATATGTAATAACTTGTTTCACTATTTTATCAATTGCAGGATGTGAAGAATAGATGCATTTTGTCATTCATATTTCAAGCAAAGACCCCATAAAAGCTAAACCTTATATCATAAAGTCACATATGAAATACTATTTTGAGCAAAACCTTGAAACTGCAAACATTTTAGTTCTGCACATTCAAATAGACAGAATTTTGACAAAACACAATTGTGAATAAAATGGTGACATTTCTTTAAATTAAAAAATAATCTGCTATTTAGTGGATAAAAACAACAAAAAAAAAGGTTTTTGTTATCAAATAACATTTAAAAAAATCTAGTTTCTGACATTTTTATACATATTTTCTAATTCAGGCAGTCCCCTTTCGCAATCAAGGAACCAAACTTGTTTCTTGTCTGTATAAAGTTTACATGATCTATTAGATTAAATTTCCACCAGATTATTCTTATCTAATTTACCAGTTTGTCTTGTAACCTGCAGACGACATATAAAATGCAATATGTCTTATTTTCTCTTTCTTACTTTGTCAAAAAGTAAAAAAGAGGAGATAATTTCACATTAATAAAGTTTTGCATACAGTCAAAACAAGCCAGTCAAAACAGAAGATAGAACTATTTTGATAAAGTAGAAAAAAAAGCTCTTTCCTACAATAGCTAAGCAATGCTGCAATCTCCTCTAATTTTTGGAACTACGTTTCATCTGCTATCCGCTTAATTCCTGCACCAAATTGATGTTTCTAATTGCACTAAATAGACACACACCTAAACAAACTCATCAAGTCCAGCAGATGTGAGCAATGTACTGTATGCATCAGATCGCAGTTTTCCTCTAATCAGCTTCAACCACAGCAGATGGAGAAATAACCAAAAAAATGTTTTTTGTTAATTAACAGAGAAACGTTACGATCAACATCTTGGCAGAGGAATTATGATTACATTTTATTTTACAATTAATAAGTAATGTGGAATTTTTCAACAGTTTGTTACAAAAAATATGAAAGGGTTTGTTATCCATCAGACAAAGTAATGTTCTATCATGAAGTGTGTTTTATTGCACTGCTAGCCGCCATTTGCCCTTAAATGAGTTAAAGCACAATTATGTAATCAGTATTTACCTCTGGATTCATGAAGAGCAGGTGGGGATTTGGGTGTAGGACTTTTGATTAACACCGTGGTTAAGAGTTAATGTTGCATTAAATCTTCAGGAGATGTGCTCTAATTTATCATACTCAAATTATTTCAATCTGCTCACCCGGATAACAACCAGGATACAGCTACATCGTTTAATGTTCTGCTCTCTGCCTCCAAAGACAAAACCAGAGAGACAAAAAAGATGAAGCTTCTTGTAAATCACAGCTATTTTAACTTATAATAAATAAAGAAACACTGACCCATCCCTGTAGCAGTCACGTTGTTGACGGTATCTTTGAGAGAGCTTTTATCTTTGGGAACCCCTTTTGAAAAGCTTACAGCACGAAGACAGACTGTTGAGGGTTTTATCAAAGCAAACACTGAAGATACTGTAGCAACTTTACACAGAGAGGAGAGATTGTCTGCAACTGCACAAAGGAACTGAGGAGATTTCAATATATTTAAATCCCTGCAACAAAATAATGAAGGAGTCTTGCTGTACCGCCACAACTAAGACTACATTCCTTATCTGAGTAAAGTTAATTAATGGAAGAGCATGGATGAGGTAAATTTTGCTCATTTGTTTTAATCATTAAATATTAAACATGTTGCTCTAAAGAATGCAATTAGGGTTAGAGTTAGGGGTCATATAATCCCTGCCCTAATCACTCTGCTGCTAATAAGAGCTAAAAGGAGACTTTTCCTACAGAATTTACATTCTGTGGACCTTTTAAAAACCTGCTAAAGTAATTTTTATTCAAAGATATACATGAGATACATGTTTATTTTCTGTATTGTAAATTTATGTGTTTTTTGTTGGATTTACCCTTCTTGCTAAGCACCTTGTGACCATTGTCTGTGAAAATGTGCTTAAAAATAAACTTACTTACTAACGTAATTCAATTTACTTTGCTTATTTAATCACCGTTCAACATACATGTCATCTCAAAGAATATCAAATACGTCAAAGTCAAAGTCTAAATGAAGGAATTTAAAGAGCCAGTAGCTGCATTTCTTTTGTAGATTCTTGTTGTTTATGATGTTAAACTTACAGTATCTGAGAATGTGTTTGTGTTAGTGAGGTTACTACATGTGGGGTTATGTAGTGTTGGTGTCTATTTGAGTTTGCTGGAGAGAGACCAACATGGATCTGGGACACTCAGCCAATAGCAGTAAAGCAGCAGAAAACTAAAATAAGGGCAGCTGCTGATCCACCGAGGAACATTTCCATATGTGATGTGCTTTTAATTAAGCTCTTAAGTTATAAGAGCACACACACTCAAACATATATATATATATATATATATATATACACTCAAACATATATATATATATATATATATATATATATATATATGTATGTTTGAGTGTGTGTGCGTGCGTGTTTTGATCAATGATATTGAAGAAAATGTGTGCGGTGCCTGTGCTGCCTTGGGCAGTGGATGGGAAAATAGGATGAGCTAAAGTAATGCTCTTAAAGTTGCTGCATTAAATATAAATGTTCCCCCTTTATGCTCTCCTTAAATTTATCAATCTCAGCAGTGTCCTCTCTAAATTCTTCACAACACTCAGGAAGTCTCACTGTGCTGCTGCTCCAGCTGAATAATTGACAACCCCTCAACTGGCATTTTAATACCAAATGTGTGTATTTTATAAGTATAAGTTATTTTTCTAACCATTGTTTCTGTATTCTTATGATACTAAATAATTGAGAAAAGTAGAACATATCAGAATGATTTAATTTTCAAAGATAAATAAACACAAACCACTTGACTTGGCAGCACTCATTTCAAACCACTAATAAAGCAGTGCTATTGAAGTGAAAGGCAGTATTTGAAGATTTGTATTTGAATGTTTGGAGCATTTACCAATAAGCACCACAGCATTGGCTGACAGACACTGTGATCTATGTGATAATGATGTTTTCACAAGTTCCTAAATTCAGCTGCAGACAGCAGTGCAGATGAATTGCGGGTGTGTGCAGCAGCAGAGAGCTCTTTGAAAATGTAATGCTAGTTCCAACGATCGGGACTGTGACAGCTCTTATTATGCTGTTGCAAATCAACAGCAAGCAGAGAGTAAGTTGTTTTGTGAGGCATGAATTTGGCTATTTGAGCAAGTTAACATAAGGGCCGATAAACTAGGAGGGATGCAGTGTGTAACAGGAGTTTACAGAAATGCATAATACATGCTTATAATTGAACATCAGTACGTATGCAATACGTAATCTCCAAAGAGTGTTAGACTTATTCTTAAATAAATTAAATATTCATCTTTTCTCACGAGTTTATGTGTAATCCAGCGAGAAACACAAAAGCGGTTTGATGCTGATATTAACAAAGCTAACATCTTGGTAACTGATATGTAATTTGACAATAACCTAAGATATGTAGCAAAGCCTTCTGTAGCTTTTATAATGTATAATGATCAAATGACCATCTGATAAAGCTCAAATGGTGATGGAATAGTTTACTAACCTTTACCAGGTTAAATCACAACAGTTCCATTGCTGGTAGGAATGTATTTTATTGAACATCTTCAAACATGGTGCTTCCTTGAGTAAGATCAAATTCAAGTGTATTTAGCATTTCCTTTCCATATTAAAGCTGCAGTAGGTGATTTTTATAAAAATATATTTTATTATATAAAAATATTTATTTTTACATATTAGTTAAATGTGTCACTATGTCCTACCAGTGGTCCTACAGGCATCTGCAGGAATCCACCGCTCTAGGTGGAACGTCTTTGTCAACAGTGCTCATGTATGCGCTGCTCATATCCTTCCCTGCACAGTGCTTACTGCCATTCAAGCTGAAGATTGCTGGTGTGCTGTAGGAGTGCTAATGTTAGGAAAAACAACGTAAAACTACAGAAAAACTAACAAATTACCAATATGTTGGGGGAGAGCTGTGGATGGAGAGCTGTAGTGCATCAGAGCCGAGGGAACGGACCTGCAGGGTGTGCTTGGAACTTTTAATAACCTATATTTCAGTAAACACAACCATTTTCCTCAGAGGCTTGAACTAATGAATCCAAAGTGGATTTCCTTTATCCTAAAGCATAAAAATTAAAATAACCGTTGCTTTGCATTAGTTATGTGCTTGATGGGCATTTACAGTGAAGGCTGAGTTTTTCTGCTGTCTTTTGTAATAATGTTTTAAGCAGAATCATTAAAGAAAAAAAGTACAACCTTTCACAAATACATGGGCTATACAAACTATCACATACTACCAGTCCCCACAGACTCCAACATATAATTTACTGAACATAGCGCAAGACAAAAAGCTGTGAAATATTAAGCACACCCTGAAATCTCTGCACATGCCCAACCCACAACCCAATAATTTTAGGGATGTACTTTCTTTTTTATCATCACTGCAAATCTTATGTGACACAACAATTACTAAGGATGATCTGACACAGTAACAACTTGAAAAACCGTGTAAACATTGATAATACCCCATTTACCTTAGTCACTGTAACATTTTTGCTTTTCACAATTTTCTACTTTTACAGCTTACTGTGCTACTCCTCACACTTTATTTTGCAACATGTGGTTTACATAGAAACATTATGTAGATCAAATCTAAAGCAGACTTTTAGTGCCTGCTGCAGTAGCAGTGGAAAAATATTTATTACAATATTTTATATGAATTGTTCAAATATGGCCAATTTACTCTTTGGGTTTCGGTTCCACTCTGACTTCCAGTTACATTTAAACATTCAGGGGAATTTAATATCGGTTCAGATGACAAACTTAACATTTTTTCAAGGAGGTTTCTGGCTAATATCCATCTTTCCACAGAACCCACTTCAGAAAAATCTGTCAGATTCTTGTTTAGGATGATAGATTGCTGCAAAGACAACGACTTGATGCAATCAGTGGAGCTTCCTAGAATGGATAATTTCTCAATAAATCTCTTTCTTCTGATACAGACCTTGCCAAATAGTGAAGGTAAGATGGATGGGGAAAGGAGGGTGCAGTGGAGGGACTGATGATATTTGACTGGAGTCCAGGATATCTTTCCAAATATGCAGGACAAACCTGAACCCCACCAGATATTGTTAAGAAACAAGGTAATTCCAGGAGAAAGGCAACAATGAGGCAACAAAGTTTTTGTGGCATGGGATTGAAATGAAAGTGACTTAGGCATGGTACTTTTCCCAACATGTTTTTATTTCACAATTCCTCTAAATCAGGGGTGTCAAACTGGTTTCCATTTTGGGCCATAATGAAGACCATGAATGTCTTCAAAGGGGCGACTGTGGTAGATAAAACTTTGATGATAACTTCAGAACATTAAATAATATTTAACATCCTCTCAGATGCTAAGTGATTTGGCTTTATACAAATAAAAACTGATTTGGTTGGACTTTTCTTAAACTTAAACTACATTAACGCACACAACTGTTATCATCAGGCTCTCTTTCTGTGGCAATTAAGAGTCTGAAGGACCAACAGAAATACTCGAGTTTGAGGCATGTGCTCTCAATAATTAATTGAGTTTGATTGTTTTGGCTTATATTTAGGACTGAATTGAAATGCATGTAATTAGACCTGAATCTATTTAAAAAATATATGTCCATTTAATTTGGACTAAAGTGGATACTATGCTTTCAGATAGCTGTTTCTTAAAGTGCCTTGAGGTAACATCTATTGTGAATTGGTGCTGTATGAATAACTTGACTGAATAGAACAATCCTTTTTAAAAATATAGATATCTAATTTTATATTTTAGCAGATTTATACTAAATATGTGGATTTGTCTGTGATGTCATTTTACATAAAAGAAACCCAGTGAGCCTCCTAATAATAATAATATATAATTTATTTCCCTTTATGTATTCAAAAACAAACAAGGAAGATTTATGTCCCGATTTGAAAAAAAATCTAAGTTAATTTAATATTTTTATGTAGCTGTTAGAAAACACAAATACAATGTTATGAGATGCATACATGAGGATTATTAGACTCACCCTCCTTTGATGTAATCCAAGAATGTGTGCTCAGACTCTACATTGAATGACAATAATGACACCTGGGAGGGAATTAAAGAACACAGCATGTTTATTAATTTAATAAAATCAAATCTGCCAATCTATATATTAAGCTAACCATCCACAAAATTACCTATCCATACAGAATATCCATGGAGTCTATTAGTATTAGAATCACTGCACAAGAGCATGGCTGATGGATGATCAGCATGATGGATAACTATTCACAGATTTTAATTAAAGAGCCACGGCATTCACCAAGAGCAAGAGCAGTAATAAAAAAAAAAAGCCTCATTTATAAACATTTTATAATTACTCCATTAAAAGGACAAGGAGAAATCTTACATTTATTTTTAACTGAGAAACTGGGGACAGATGAAAACAAAAACTTTAAAAAGAGGTGCTGGACTGCTTTGTGAAATCCGCTTAGTGGGAACCTCATGGTGAACACAGAGGAAGAGCTGCAGATGAGTGAAGGAATGAAATGCATCCTTGATATTAGCCTCACCGTGCCAGAGTTGATATATCTCTTCTTCTTTAGTTTCTTCTTTGGATTCACCACCTGGAATGAAGGCAGGGCAGGAACAAAAGATAATGACAATGTGAACCTGTCAATTCCCTACAACCACCTCTGGGCGAGTAATAAAAACATCTTTGTCCTCCTGCTCCTTCTCTGTAAGGGTAATGGTGCATAGGGAATGAATCCAATATCTGCAGTAGGTGAGAATGAGGTACCATTGATCATGCCTCGCAGCAAGACACAGATTACTCAGGAGGATTTTCATAACCACCTACTCCGTATCCTACATGCATCCATGGGGACAAAAGAATACTTGTCCTACATTTCAACCCTCAGTAGCAAACAAAACGATAACTACATTCAGAATGAATTAAACTGTGCAGATCCACAGGCCGGGCGGGAAAGAGGAACGTGGGCAGGAAAATGGTCAAAAACAGGTGACAAGCGCAGCGGGATGAGAAATTACTGTATTTTTTCCCCCTTTAATCAAAGTTGCATTAAGAGCTTGCAGCCAAAAAAGAATGTAACCGAGAGAGCAAGGTCAAATCTGTCTGCTGCTTAATCTACGCATTTGTGCACAAACATAAAACATTGGCCTGAAGGAAACTTTCTGTCTCTTCTCTATGGTTTCTAAAAATAGTTTTAGCCACAAAGATCATGGCTTGTAGCACTACAGCCGCTACTGTCAGAGCTCAAGTTATGTCAAAAAAATATCACATGCCATTCATCCAGCTTTTATTATCCCTCTAACATAGCAGCTTGTAGAGTTAATGCTTATGAGCTTTGTGCATGTCAGGTTGAGTGTAAATAAGGCTGAACATTGTAACTTGTTACCTATTCAAAGTCTTTTTTCATCCATGGATAAAAAAGGAAGCTTGATTCTTTTGTAGGCATCCTTAAAGTACTTCAGGAACTCTTTATCACCGTTCTGCTCCATAGCAGCTATAAGACACTGGTGTACTTCCTTTTCTAATTAAATTGAGGCCAGCTCTCATTGAATGTGCCTCTATGTGCCATGTCGGCACTGTAAAGCTAGTAGATCTGCAGGATCCTCACTCTTTCTGCATCCACTTTTTCAAACCCAACACATTGTATTTTCACCTCCTACTTTTTTTTATTATATATATATACAGTATATATATTTTAGATTGGCCACATCCCATAGCTGGATCAAAGACCACTTTAATACGGCAAGAGATTTAAGCAGGTTACACCAAACCTGGTTTTCCAAGTAAATAAATCCAAATCATTGCAGAGGTATTCATATTCCTTAAAACTTTTCATATTTAAGAAAAGTTTATTCCAATAAAATTCAGCGAATTTTATTGGAACATTTTGATGTTATTTTGACAAAGTACCCCATAACTGTTTGTTTTTGTTGAAAAGCCTTTCAATTGAGATAAAGGATCTCTTCTTTGGGGGAGTCCTGGTGAAAACAGTAAAACATGTCATCTGGAATTTGAAGGAAATTTTACAAATAATACTCTGATGTGGCACACATGCTCAGCCCTTTGACCTGTGAAAGGCCAAAACCACTGCTTTCAGCTCATCTAATTAGGAAAACGAGACAATCTGCTTATTGTTCATGGAGGCTGTGGAGGAGCGATAGAGATCTGCAGCCTGGGTGGGATGATGTGTTGACCGGACAACCATTTATCGCACCTAAAACTAATTTTCTTTTTATACAACAGCAGCACAAATAAGACCATTAGAAGTCCTGACTCTAGTTTGCCACAACTACAGACACTATAAACATGCAGAAGAAAATATCTGGTAAACATTTGTGTTTTTGGTTTACGTGGAAACTGCTACATGTTGCTGAAAATTAATGTGCATCATCATGAAAACATCATTTTCAAAGTTAAACATGGTGGCGGAAAGGCTATGAGGAAGCATATCTTTAACTGGGCCAGAGGTTCAACTTCCAGTTGGACAAGGGTACTAAAAATACTGAAGGACCTATAATTGAATGGTTTGGTTCAAAGTATATTGATTGTTAGAAGGGTCCAGTCGAAGTCCATTCATATCATAAATTGAAAGTTGCATGGTACAGATGCTTTTCATCCAATCTGACTGAGTTTCAGCTAATTTGCACAAAAAAAAAACAACAAAACTTCCAGTTTCTAGATGTGTAAAGTTGTTAGAGACATAACCAAGAGAGAAATAGAAATGTTTTCACTACTTTGTGTTGGTCTGTCAGATAAAATCCAAATAAGATACAGTGAAGTTTGAGGTTATAATGTTTCAAAATGTTAAATAGGTCAAGGAGTAAGTCTTGTCAAGCAGCTATGTGGCTCTACTTCTTTATTTGTATTTTCACTACATACAGTAGAAATCCTCGACAGATCTTATTTAGCTACTTTGTCTTCGATGTTTACCGGGTTGAGGATAAAATGAGAATTTATGTTTTTGATATCAGCATTTCCAAGAATTAGCTCATTTATTGGTATCAAATAAGACTTCCTCGAATAAAACTTCATCGTCCATCTGTGGACGATAAAGTTTTTTAGGTTTCTTGAGCACCGAGCAGAAAAATGGGCAAAATGGTCACTGTCATTGTGCAGCAGTTACCATGTAACCTATTTTAATCCGCCATTGGCTTGGTGTGCCTCTTATTTGCAACGACATGGCGGGTGAATGAAGAAAAATGTTCAGCTGAACAAATGGAGTCATCATCCCTTTAGAGTTTGAAATAAATGGGTCAGGTTTGCATTGTGACCTGGATTCTACGTCTAAGCTGTTTAAAGCAGGGGAACACCATGACCAGACATCAAACAATACTCAAGAGAAAGCCTTGCACTACATTCACTAATTATTCTAGAGGTTTCATGGGCACATGTGTAGAAAACTGTGTCTTTTTTCATCTCCACTCACCTCATATAGATTTAGCTGGCTCTGGCCTCTGCATAGCTCTTTGTAGCTTGTTGTGAATTCACCAATGAAATCGTGGCTGGTGGAAAAAAACAAAAAAAACAAAAAGTGTCAAGTGTGACGATGAATTTAGTGGGGGAAAAAAACACAGCACAACTTCTGAAACACAAACTTTCTAATCTTTAGTCAGTAAATTATTTTCAATGCTGGTAAAACTAGTAGCAGAAATGGAAGTTCAGGTTTAAAGCTATTTAATTAACAATCATAACACGGAGTGACAGGACATAGATGATGAAAATTACTACTGTACAAAAAATTTTCATAAGATGTTCAAAAAGTTAATTTATTACGACATTTGATTTAAACATTTTGAAACAAAGTACAACAAGAGTTTTAGGAGTTGATGTTGATCATTACCTCCCATCTCTGTCCCAGTCATACACCTCCACCTTGATTGTCCTGTGAAGACGCCACAGCAAGACATAAGAGATCATTTCCATAACGAGTTCCAACTGGGATGCCAGCAAGAAGGTATGGTATTTAGGAAGTAATACAAACTCAAAACAATATATTTTTTATGGATAGTGGGTAAAATAGAAACTCTAACAATCACATTATCTTGTTGTTTCTGTGCCAGACACATAAGCTGCTATGTTCTCCACCTACAGCTAATGAAAACACAACATTTAAGATTAGAATATTATATCAGACCAATAAAAATAATTTGAATACAGCAAAGGCTGTTATTTCCAAAAGGTGCTTTCAGTCTCACAAACAAGCCTCATCGAAACAGAATATGATTGTGTTAGCCTGAGAGGATTTGATAAGAATAAAGAAATGCTGTCTCCATCCTTTTGAGCTGAAAGGGGGTAAAAAAAAAAAAAAAAAAAGTATCAGGATCCGTCCCTCACCCTCCTGTTAGCTGCTGTCAATCATGTCTCAGTGAGTCCAAAAGAAGACGGGATGACAGAGGACCGCCCTGCTAATTCTGACCTGAACTCATTCTGTCTGCACTGTTTACTGACACTATAAAGTTGTTTAATCCAATCTTTTTATTGTGAATTTATTCTCTAATTACTGCTTGAACATTTATTCCGAATCAGAGTAGGCAAAATTTTATTTTTCACACCATGGGGGAAACTACTAATGCATGTTCACACTATGGATAACTTCAGGCTGGTGATGAGTTGGCATTGAAATAGTTAGCGGTTCCAAGAAGAGACTTAGAGCACCTCCTTAGCTTCAGTTGCAGTCCCCAATCAATTTCACTCTCGTTTTGCTCGCTGGAGTAGAAATGAGAGCGATTCCACTTTCTGATCACTAATGGAGCCAAGTGATTACCAGAGTTTTATCAGATTCGCACGAGGCTGAAAGATGCGATTGCAGAGAACAGAGTGTACTTCCTCCTTATCATTGTCATCTTGTCATTATCTTGATTTTTACTGTAGAAACCATGAGAAACATGGAACAAAAGTAACAAGAAGTATTTACTCTACAGTGCCTTGCAAAATTATTCATAAACCTTCAACCTTTACACTTGTTGTTATGCACGTGAATCCAGGCACTTTACTCCAATATCTATCTAGCAAAATTCAGTGAAACTAATTGCCTTTTTAGAAGTAACGTAATTCGAAACGGAAGTGCAACTGTGTGTTTCTGTGAAGGCGGCAGAGGGGAAAGGAGAACTATCAGCATTATGAAGAAACATCAGTCACAAGTAAAGCTGTGGAGAATTTTTATTATGAAACAATAACCGAACCTGTTCAACTCATCATTTGAAAATGGAAAGAGAATGGTACAACTGCAAGACATGGCAGGCAACACAAATGATAAAAGCAGTGATGAGACCCATGATAACTCTGAAGACGCTTCGAAGAGTCACAGTTCATGTGGGAAAAATCTTTCAGCAGGACTTTTATTGTACATTCTATAAATTTGCCCTTTTTGTACGAGTTGAAAGACGAAAGCCAACGTTGAAAGAAAGATACGTGAAGTCCCGTCTGCAGTTTGCCACAAGCTGTGTGGGGGAAACAACAAAGAAGGTGCTGTGATAAGACCAGGTCAAAATCTATCCAACAGGGACTCAGGACGTTTATGGGAGGTAAATGGAGCTAAATGCAGCACCAACCCTATAAAAAAAAATCTGCTCAAGGTGACAAAAATAATAATAAAAAATAAATCGTCCTTTGCTTGAGGTTCACCTTCCAGACAGACATCAACCTTAAGCATACAACCAATTTGTCCTTAAAGAAAAAAAAAACGTAAAAATATATATTTTTAAACAGGATCACTAAGAGAAAATTACATTTTAAACTGAATTTTAAATGGTGCTAACTAAATTCACAACAGGAAAAAACCACAGCAGACCAAGCTATCAATATTTTATGATAAAAGTGAGTAGAGTCTAAATTGCTAGGGGTTTCTTGTGCCGCATAAATCCTCAAAGGGAATCAGACGTCTTTCATGCCTCTGCTCCATCTGTCTGACCCAATTAGTTTCTCTGGACAGGTGAGCAGAGGCAGGATCGAAACGTCGAAACAGGGAACCTTCGTTGACACCTGGTGTGGTGAAGAGGGCAAAGTTTAACATGTTCTTTTTCACTCTCATGAATATCTGCACCTACACACTGATGATTCGACACACACGCACACACATACACACACACACGGACATACGATGTCGGGCTCTTCTGTTTATCCCAATCCACTGTCAACATCCACAGAACAACAAGTGCAGCCACTCTCCCTCACTATCTTTGTTTATCCTCTTATTTCTTATTTTCCTGTCAAAACTCCTACTGCTCCTCGGGTGCCTTGCAAGGCGGCGGTTTGCCATGAAAAGAAGCAGATAAGGTGGAAGATGCTGCTGCCAATAAGAGATGTGAAATGCTGAAAGGTTTCCACTGTTTGTGGGTGACTGAATGAGCAGATGGGGGGGAAGCAGGATTTGCAAAGAGAGAGAGGCCTTTATGGAACAGTGAAGCTGAAAATTGATTCAACCTTGAATTTGATGCATTTTTCCATTTGCTATTAGAGATGCATCAATCAGAAAATTCGCAGCCAATTTCCAATCACTTCTGGGTCTTTCAGTCACTGGAAATTAACAAATTTAATAAAGTCCTCCAGATTATGCTTCAAATAAAGGTCCTGAACCCTCAGCTATTGAGAGACGATTACGTGCTGGAGGCGTGGACACAGTTAAAGTTTTACCTAATTTCAATCGCTCATGATAAAGTTTACCCGAAGTTGCCAGCACTGTAAACAGCCGTCCTCCAGTCCAAAAGGAGAAGCGCTGAGCTGAATGAGAAGACTGTTAATGTTAATTGCTGAACGGCTTTGTTCACTTCCTCATCTTCCGATGCCAAAACTACAGGAGGACTACAAATCTGAAACAGCGCAGAAAATCAACGTCATCGTTCCCAACTTTTCCTTCTGTTTCCTAATTGGCTCGGTTGAAATTCTACTAAAGAAATCAAGCTCAATGGGAGAAAGCATAGACGCGGCATTGAAAGACGATGAGAATCAAGTGCAATTGCATAGAAAAGCAATGGATAGGCTAGGACAGAGGTATCACTACAAATAAAACCCAACTAAAAATCCAAGCAAGATCTAGAAAAACTCATCCAGGCATTTATCTTTAGTCTTTAAACTTTAAAATACATCTGCTGTTGTATCAAACTTCCAGACTTCTCACATCTTCTGGTTCTGGTCTGCTCTGCATCACCAGAACCAGAACCAAACAACGAGAAGCAGCATTCAGCTACTATGCACCACAAATCTGGAACAAACTTCCTGAAAACTGCAAAACAGCTGAAGCACTGACTTCCTTTAAATCCAGATTTAAAACACACCTGTTTAGAGTTGCTTTTGAAACATTATAAATGAAACATTGATAAACATTCTGATGTGTAATAATGCCATCGGACAAAATGTTGTTTCAATTGTTGACTGTATCTTCTACGACTGGATTTTTTTGTGTTTTTATGATGTAAATCACGTTGAACTGCCTTGTTCCTGAAATGTTCTATACAAATAAACTTGATTAATTGATTGATAAAACGAGTTGCATGATATATTGCTCTCGTCTTGACAAAACACACCATGGTTCTCAAACTTTACACTGACATTTTCAGCTGTCTTCATCATCTACAACTACTATGATTAGCACTGTCCATTTCATTTTCTCATTTTCTCAGACCCTTGTCCCTAGTGGGGTCGGGAGGCGCTGGTGCCCATCTCCAGCTAAAGTTCCAGGCATGATTAGCACTACTAGATGTCAATTGTTTACCAAGCAGACCTTGTATGCTAACCTTGCTGTTGTCAGCACAACCTATTAGTGCTTAGCTATTATGCATTCACTGATCAGTAAAAAGGGAGCATTTTTAGTTTTCAATGACTTCATAACACATCAGGGCTGGTGAAGAAAATAATCGGATGATTTTAGTCATTGGTGTGTTTAAATTATGTGGATCACAACAATGTGAGAGTTAGGTTTTGTTTAAAAACTCAGACCTCTGGAGTTTGTTTAAGTATGTATGTTTTACTGAAGATTAACTGCGCGAGACCAGTCCACCTACCTTTCATAGTCCCCATTGCAGAGAGCTCTGACAGGGATGGAAAAGGGCTCCCACGCAGGATTCAGGGTATTCTTCACCACCTCGGTCTTGTGACAAATGGTAAACCTGGAGCAGAAGATCAACAGAAACTTACAACCCTGAAGAAGCACAGAGCTTCAAAACAAAACCAGGATATAGAAAAAAAATCTCTCCACAGCAGCTTTGCTGTGTTTGAGACCAATTCTGCCCGCCTGTATATGTAAGCAGCTGAGTTAAAAGAGGCCTGGGTATGAATTCTTCTGTACTCGACTCCTTTCATCTCGAATCTTTTCGCACATCAACCTGGCTTTAATCCCCGCACAGAGAAGCAGAATCCAGATGCAAACTCACGTGCCATCCTCGTTACTTCTATAGAAGACCATGAAGGGGTCTGACTTTCCAAAGAAGTCCTTTTTATCCAATTTGTTGGCACAGAACTGCATGGTGGCATAATCCTACAAAGGAAAAACCACAGCAAGAGTAAAGGACATTGTAAATCCATTCTTTTGCCTCTGTGTCCCTCCTGTTGTTTGTTTATACATGCTGTTTGCCAAGATATAAAAGCACTGAAGCAAAAATGCTGACTGAATTCTAATAGGAGAAGAGCAAAACCAACCACTGGGTTCTAGTTTGTGAAAATGTACAAATGCATTCATTACCGTTTATTATTATGCAACTCTTGCTTGCATCGAAAATACCTTTTGTGTTTAGTATAATAATAGTAACGATGTGAGGCACAGAAACGGATTCTAAAACCTCGTACATGCAGTAAAAGTCTGGGAGCTGAATATGTGACTACAGCCAACAATACACTAGAAAGGCTGGTATTATTATAATTATACTCATTTAGGCACCAATTCATTGTTCACTGCTGGATTAAGGACAATCTCTTTGCCTCCCAGCTCTCTTGATTCCTGATAGTTTCTCTATATTCTAAATATGAGCATAAGCATTTTGTTTTAAATAAGATATATTTCACATAACTCTGGTATCACCTAATATTTTTTTAGATATTTTTGAGCATCAATTGGCTCTTTTCAGATTAAGCCAAATTAAACCAGACATATTTAAAATTGCTACCACTTTAAAACACTTCCATACCTCTGACTTTGTACATGGCACAATGTGGATTCTTTGTTCAGCCTGACTACCAATTAAACCGAATGAAAATTACATGCAACTGAATATGTCATTATTATCATTTTGAAACGGGTACAAATTTACTCTGACGGGATTTTTTGACTCCGTCTGTCAAAATGAAAAAGTTAGATGAACCGTCTGCATGACACTTTCTGAAACGCTCCCGTTTCATCAGCCAACAAAACTATTTTCCCCGAAGACTTGCAGGCATTTAAATATTTGTTGATATCTCCAGTGTTCTTCTTTTTGGTCAACAATATTTTTTCACATTGTAACTCTCTCATGGTTGTTGTCGTTGCCCGCTCTCTTTCTTCATGCTGAGACACGGACAATGAGCTTTTACTAAGACAAGTGAAATCTGGAGTGCTTTAGAAGTGACTCTGGGTTCTTCGGTGACCTCTTTATGAGGCATCTGTGTATTATTGGAATAATTTTGGTTGGCCGGCCACTCCTGGGAAGATTTATTAGTGTTTAATGTTTTGTTTTCCATTTGTGGATAATGTCTCTCACTGGAGTTTAGTCAAGTCTTAAAGCCTCAGAAATAGTTTTACAACCTTTTCAAGACTGATGAATGTTTTCGTCTATTCTTCAATTACTTTAGATTGGAGCATGCTTTGAGCTTTTTGACATTTTTAGACTTTGTCAAGATATCGAATTGTTATTAGGTTACTGTTTAGTAACTTCTTAATTTTACACACCTGGCAGTAATCAGGCCTGGCTGTGTCCAATGAAACTGAACTTACCTTTTTAAAAAAATGGCAAAGCAAAGTTAATTCCTAATATTACAGGGACCAATTCCTTCTTCATTCATGGTTACATTGGTTTGGATGGGTATTTGCTTCTTTTATAAATTGAATGGTAAAAATAGTATTTTGACTGATAATAAAATGTATTTGATGATTTAAAACATTCACCTGTGACAGACAAGCAAAATTGAAAAAGAAAGAAAAGAGTGTACATTATCTTTTACGGACCTGAAGTTTCACTATTTCAATTGAATAAATAAATATATTTTTATTATCATTGTGATTTATGGGTTGCACTGGTATTTCTTTAAGACACACTGGGAAACATTCAAGAATAAGTGCTTCTTGCACATGGGGATGTAAGAGCTGCTATTTTTACCATGCACGTCCACAAGCTTCTAGCTTTTGATGCTGCTATTTGATCTGAATCAGCAATGTGCTGAACATGGCCTCTATTGATTGCTTTGACCCACATGAGTGTGGCATGGTCCGTCTGTGACCTACCTCACACTAACCCCTATCACATCCCTCAGACACAGACGCAGCACCGACCCGACTGCTCTGTTGAGGCAACTGCAGAGGAAAAACAAGTGAATTCCCCTCCTGCACAAAAACACTTCGGAGTATCCTGCTCAAAATGCGCTAACTCCGTTATCTTATTCTTTTGTTCCAATAATAGTTTTGGATTTTTCAAATCAGCACAGATTATGGTGTGATAGAGAAAAGCTCATTAAAACACCCCGTGCTGTCAGCTAAAGTGGCTGCTGTTCATCTACTTTCATTTCCTTGCGTCATTTTCAATTATTATCATTTTTTTTAACCAGCTAGCAAAAACCGTAGGGGGAGTGCTGATGGGAACCAAACCTATGGAGAAACCCACTGCGCATTTTAAAACCTAAACTATGTCAAGCTGTCCCTTGGTGGCTTTGCACAAGAACATCTTATTTCACATGTTCCCATTTGGTCTATTTATACAAATAATGCAACATAGCAAAAGAGTTTGCTTGTGTCAGTTGGCAAAGCCCTTTGGAGCTGTCCAAAACCCACCGTGCAACAACCCTGATGCAACCTCTACAATCAAACTATCATGGCAACAGTGCGCCTTAAGCCCTCATTAGGTGCAAATAACACATACCCACTTTGGTGCTGTGCAGTGTTCCCTCATTAAGTGAGGAAAAAAGCAGAACATTCATTTCAGCCACTGAGGTTCAGCAGCAGTAGCAGGGGAATACAGAGTGGAGTCTGCATGCTTTTCTCTGCTTTATCCAGATAGCGCCGCACAGGATAAGTGGCAGAGCGATGCTCCCTGTCAGTTTCCCAAAGTGAGGCTCTCCTTTCAAAGGACCACAAAGCAAGTCAGACAAAACCTGAATGCATGTTACATAAGCTTCCATGGCGTCTTCAGCACAGCAGAGTGCAGTGAATCACCCAGTGAATCATGTGCCAAAGCATTATATGGACATTAACGCGGCTCTTTTGTATGTTTCACGCATCAACCCATTTCCTCTGTTTGCATTTGTCTATGATGAATGAAAGACAGAGGAGGAGGATTTCTACAAATGTGAGGATGTGTTTGGTCAATGAAAGAAAGTGCAGGCACAGAGCGACATTTGACAATTTGAATTCAGTACAAAACTGGAAATATTTGCATAAGAAAAACACCAGACATAATCATAACAATCATTCAGAAAATAGAGTTTAGTGCAGGGATGTACAGTAATTCATGTTTTTATCCTCCATGATTGACTTTCTGGTGTTGCTTTATTCATAACAAACAAAGGGATACAACTGAGAGAATGCCTCCCATTATGCAGAAGTATTCATATTGATGGATTTTATATAATAGATAAACCAAAGCAGTAGATGATTGTGATGTAGAAGTAATAAAAAGTCAGCATTTTAATAACTTTTTTTTAGTAATAAAACTTTGGAAAGTGTGGGATTTATATGTAGCCAATGTTACTGTGATACTACTAAATAAAATTCAGTACAACCAATGGTTTCGAAAGTCACCTAAAAACATAAATAAAATCTGTGTGAGTAATTAATTGTCAGTATAAATGCAGCTGTTCTGTAAAGGTCTAAAAAAGTGTTTGGCAAAGTTTCCATTTGGGGTTACCTCATGAAACAATTTCTATATAATATACCTAAACATTATTGGTACATTATAATGTTTCAATAAAATCCCAAACCTAAATCCAACTGAGAATCTGTCCTAAGGTTGACACAAACAGTCAAATCTGACTGCATGGGTAAAATTGGTAACAACATAATTCAAAAGACTAGAAGCTGTTAATGTGCAACTGTAATTTAATGTGACAACATTTGAAAAATTGAAGAGAATATACACATTCCTTTTCAAGGTGGCGCTGTTGTTTGTAAAATATTTATGAATTATATCGCTTAATATGTGCCTAATATTTTTATTAGCAATATCCTTCAGAATAAAGCTTAGTATCTGCTTTTCTACCATATAAATTCTGCATCAAACATTCCTTAAACTCTCTACTTGCTATCCCCAATCCATTTGTGGTGTGCACTGTGGTTTGCAGCTGGAATATGCAAAGAGGTTTTCTCAAAATTTAAACCAGAAGGAGCTGCAGAGAGACCAGGAGGAAGATCTGAAAGCAGGCCAACCAACGCTCATGTGTTCAGGACCAAACGGCAGCCAGGAGGAAGTCTTTGATCCATGCAAAGCCTGTTGCTCTGCCTAATGATACCTGGCAAATCCGCCACGAAGGCTCGAGCCAACCCTGAAGAACTTCCCCCCGTTGATTCCCACTCCGCTCAATTTTCCTTAAATAAGAGCTGCAGGCAAAGCAGCATCTCAGCTGCCGACTTATTGGTCACAGGCGGATTACTTGATAAACACTATCCAGATGGACGGTAGGAATCCTAAACCATCACATTTCAGTCATGTGGGACATCGCCGACAGCAGCATCTTCACATCTACTTATCTGTCTTTTCATTCTAACTACACTTTCTCAAGCTGCCGAGATAATAATGTCTTTCAGGGTTAAAATCTGTGCAAACAGGGCAGGTCTGGAGTGGCACATCTTTCCATCTCTAATTGGCCAGAAACAGTCATTTGTACCGGTAATGATCATTTGCATTTATATTACTAATTCGCCTCCTGAAGTGGTGCTTTGCACTGATGTTGCTAACTGCCATCATCGCAGATGCAATGCACCTGATGACTCACAGCGGTCCTTCAATGAGCATGAGCGCCGACACACGAGTGTAACAGGGCAGCTTATCATGGCAGGTTCATTATCTGCATCAGTCTGATCTGCCTCTTCCTAACAGAAGACTATTTAAAACAAAGTAAGACAAGTCAGGTCAGATAAAACTGAAGTCAAACTCGATGAAAGTACAAGGGAATTAACATAGCTTTGAACTCTCAGAGTATTACATGTTATGTGGTGCAATAAAACAAGAATATGGTCACTTAGTGGGTTACTGTACAACCTCAAAGGGAGGCCCAGTAGTGCTGCCCAGAATATCTGACTGCTCTCTGCTGCTATGCTGGCACAACTATAATGCTGTTATTTACCATCTTCATTTAGCACCGAGGAGAGAAAGCCAGTGAGTATTACCGGACACTGGTTATTAATGTGGACTCATGGATTAACACCACGCAGCAGAGTAAAGGCCCAATTTAGTGATTGGAAGAAAGGCAGCCTCATTAAATAACAATTCATGCTTGTAGCATACTCACTAGGTACACAATTTGCAAATGACAAATGCTTTCGCTTGGCAACACTGCGTATCTTGCTCGTTTAATGAGAACATTTATGATACGATACATCTTACTGACGGCAGAAATATAAAACATCCTGCTTCACAAAGGCGTGTGGGCATTGCTAAACATGCATTCGCACCACTTTATGTGTCATAAAGCTTGATGTGTGTTTGTTTAGGTGGATGGATAAAAAAAATCTCTGAAAAGCATTTATTGTAAAAGAAATTAGAAAGTAAACCAGTCAAAAGTTTTTGGACTTACTCTGCAGTTTCCAAGTTCTTCAGCTGATAAGATTATGGTCCCACATGTCTTCCCAGGTATGCCCCTGTGGGGGAAAAAAACGAATCATTTAAACTTTTAATAAAAGCAGCTTCAACGATCCACTGCGCACCCTTAAATTTTTGCAACTTGGCTCTTGGAGGCTTTTTATTGTAGCACAAATCTTCCCAACAAATTCTTCCGAGTAAAATGTGACAGAGAGTTATAATTTCCAGGGACAGGTTTTACTTTTTCCTGTAGTTCTGACTTCTTTGTTCTTTTTTTGTGAAAAAGTTCTGTTTTTGTTTTTTTCTACAGATTATCGTAAATTACT
Organism: Alfaro cultratus; assembly: GCA_903066825.1. Lineage (NCBI taxonomy): Eukaryota > Metazoa > Chordata > Actinopteri > Cyprinodontiformes > Poeciliidae > Alfaro > Alfaro cultratus. The sequence goes on along the minus strand of CAEFZX010012569.1, from coordinate 8,023 downwards.
ATTACCCTAGTTTTGCTATAATTTTGAAGCTTTTAAGAGTTGCGTGAGTTTATCTTCAACTTATCTAGCAGTAAATCGAAGGGTCTCTGCCCAGATGTGTGGCCATACCTCACCTTGTTTAGGGACCTTCTTGTAATATGTCAGCTAAATAATATATGAGTCAATTTATGTAATATTTTGCACATTTTTCTAACATTTTTATGAGGTGACTTGCCATATTTCAGCACTTCATGCACTTGTGAATAATATGTTAACTAAATTTAAGTGAGAGCAGAACAAAATGGATTTCAATTTATCAATCATACAGTAGCTCTCCTGCTGCTGACATCCTGTCATCTTTTGAGAGTAAAGAGGGAAATTACATGCAAGTCCTGCTGTGGCCTTAGCTGGAGTCCAATCATTAAAAGGTCAAACTTGCTGCAGATCCTCGTCAAGCTGTGACAGCTGACGTGGCTGTCACCTAACGCTGGATTCTGTCCGTCTGAACCAGAAGCAGTTTGTCACTGCAGCAATAGAGGCTTGCATTGCAAACAAAAGCGCAAACTTTCAGCATCTAAACATTCGAGAATGGGTGATTAGACAAAGAAGACTATTAGGAAAGCAAGAGTGATTCTCTCTTTCTTATCCGCCTGCACAAGAAATGTTGCCATTACTGCCGGTTTTACAGTTTCAGCTGATTCCACTGCGGTTTCTCTCAATATCCAGTCCTGTAACACATCTAGTAAAACGCGCCATTAAAGTAAATCAGCTCTCTAAGGCGTCAAGTTTGATCAATACCTCTACATAGGTCCTGCATCCAAAGGAATCAGCTTTAAGTGCTGCTCTATCTTTGTGGAGGAAATGTGTGAAGTAAGGCAGCTGTATTCGGAGGGCAGACATATTTAATTCTCGACATCTATCTTTAAGGTGAGGGGAGACTCCATTCAAGGTGAATTAACTTTCCCTGTATTATCGATGCTTCACTCTCCAACCATTCACACATCAAAGAGTCCGTAAAATGCTGGGTGATAAACCCGTAAACACAGCAATAGAGACCAACTTATCTCCGTAAAAATCAAAGCAATGGCCAGCACTCCCATCAAACCGGGAATTAAAATCAAGTGAATACTCAAGAATCAGGTCGAGACGAACCACTCTGCCACCATCTCAGCCGCTGATAAGTGAGCAGGTACCGAGAGGCCAATGGTCTTTTAAATTAGTCATGCATTATTGAACACCGCATTTTCTCCAGCGCCTTCTTGTTAAAATGTGAAGAGCAAGCACAAGCTGAGTGCATAAATAGCTCCTTATTTGCTGACGTGTCTGGCACGTGACTCTTCGCAGGTTTCCTTAAGAGATTGGACTTTTGGTGATTTGAAAGCTCTTGCACAAACAGACCTCATTCTCTCCACATTCGTTCACTGACAAATCTTTGGAGGGAAAACGATGATGATGATGAAACGGTTTGAAATGCAAAGAGGTGGTCTTGCTTTCTGTTCATGAACAGGGCGAATGCTAAGAGGAGCTGAGGGAATCTAAGGAGATGTACATCGGAACATTTGAATATTTATTTGAATCCAGTCAGAGGACATCTGGGCAGGACATTCAAGAACAGCAGAAAGTCTACGCATTGGAATGTATGTTTTTGTATGTCTAAGCTCACTTTCTTAGTAAAAAATTTGATTCGTAATATTTGGACATGGGACAAAAATAACATAATAAGCCATAAAGAAGTTTATACATATTTTAAGAATCAAGAACATAGCTGAGGTACTGACACTTAATTTAAGACAGTAATGTGTTTCAGAAGGTGCCATAATTTTGAGGCGCTGCAATGCTCAACACCATTTGCATTGCTCCATAATTCATACAGTCACTCTACAAGCTCCTGTTTGAACCCAACAGATTCTGTGCCATATGGTCCTGACCAGCCCAATGCAAAACACCAACACGCACAATGTTTATTGATTCTGCCTGAAGGCCTTAGCATGCCTCGTGTTTACACTTGGAGCAGCTTCACGTCTGCCGTCACCTTTCAGCAGAAATTCACGAGATCAAACAAATCCTCGCAAGGAAGACAGACAGGAGAAGACAGGGATGAAACAGGGCCTCGTAGTACAGAATCGTCCTTCATCAGCAAAACAAGCAACAGGAAGGACAGCTGTCATGCTTGTCACTAACGCTGAAACAGAAAGGTAGCTGCAGTGGTCTTGACAGGGTCTCTGTTTGATGAAGTGAATCGAAACAGATCAAGCGGCATATTTCAGCTCATTGCAGTCTCCTGGAAAACCTTATGTTGTTTTGAGATTGTACAAAGAAAACTTGTGCTCTCTTTTTGCCAAGCAAGAGCACATGCATGATAATAGTCATTAATGTTGCAAGTATTCAGGTTTAGTGCGAGGCATCTATAATTTTCCATCCAGAGGTCGTTGCAAAGCAACTGTTATTTGCAAAGTCTTCGTTTTCCGTTCCCTGACGGCGTGGGGCTGAGATGGATGGAGGTGGGTGAGTTTGAAGTCCAAAGAGGGAAAAGGAAGCTATTGATGATGCAGTTCACACTAGGTCATTAGGATGAAGAATGGTCTTGATATTTAACAGCCCAGAAACGTGTCACGCATACAAAAGTGAGGGCTGATCATCCTCTCAGTAAGATGAGTGAGAATCTGACAAAAAGAAAATTATCCTTTCACGCTGCAGTTGTTGCTGGGTTTGTTTTTTTATGTTTGATTATGAAATGGAATAACAGCAAAAAAGCATTATTTTTTGTAATTTTACACCCAAGTAGATATGAGCTTATTATATATATTGTTTTGTGGGGTAGGAGCAATTTCACTTGGAAATAACAGGAGAAAATGATTTGATTGTTTTATTTTCCCAAAAGAAATTAGTGATTGTTTTGGGCAGCGACTGGATAACAAGCAGAATGTAGACAGAACCGTAAAAAAGTGTTGGCAAGCTTTTTGGGATGAAGCATGTTATTCTGTTTTCTCCTGTTTGTTAAATTGATGTTTAACAATTCTCAAACTAATTTTAATATTATACTATTTTTAAGTATACAAAATACAGTTTTCAGATTATGGTTTTCTTTTATGGAAGGGGATAAACAATCCAAATCTGAACATAATGCGCCATCCTTGGTGAAAACCAATCTGAGTTGCAATATCTGGGGGGGAAAAAAAATCACTTTGGGTGCAGATTTTCCTCACTCTTTTATGTCACATTGTTTAAAGTCAGGCCCATTTCACATTTTCTTTGTGTGTTTAAGGTGATATTCACTTGGCAGGCCACTCAGAAATGTCTCTTTTTTTACTATTGTCAGTGATGGATTAGCTGGTATGCTTTGGATGACAGCCCAAGTTTAAATCTCAAACTGATGGCCTGATATATTTTCTGGTACAGAGAAAAGCAGAATTGTGGCATGTAGGTCCTAAAACAGCAAAGCAAGCCTGGTGCATCAGATTAGGACTGTTATGTTTGACTGTTTCTCTCTTTTTTGTTATTTTCAAACCAGATGTGGCAGGACACACCCCTTCCAAAAAGTTTCAAATTTGTGTGATAAGAGTACAGAATACGGATCTTTACAATGTTTTGGTGGAAAATGTGAGACACATTTTTTGTGTTCTGTTTGGTCTGCAGTGGTAATTTAGCTTACGACTCTCCCATAGAAGCCATTTTTTGCTCAGCATCTTTCTTATTGCTGAATAATGAACACCGGCCATAACTGAGGCCTGCAGGGTTTAGATGTTGCTCTGCGTTTTGTGACTTCCTAGATTAATCCTCTTGGTATTTTTGGCCACTGCTGGGAAGGTTAACCACTCTTAAAAATTGCTTTGTAACTCTTTCCATATTAATGAACGTCAATGACTTTGCTTCCAATCACTTCTTGGATTTGTTAAGATGCATGATCATGCTTTTTGAGAACTTTTAGCCTTCTTCATGCTATTAGGCAGGTAGGATCTAAGATATTTCTTAATTTTACAGCTAATCAGGCCTGGGTGTGGCTACTCAGAAAGAACCATTCAAATGTAAGCAATCATGGTTAATTCATGACTTAACCAGTGGACTAGTTAGCTTTTACATCGGGTCAGGTTGGTTTGGATAGCATGTTTTTTCCCTTAGAAAACGAAACTATCTTTTGAAAACTTTCTTTTTATTTATTCTGGTTATTTTGTCTGATATTAGAGTTTGTTTGTTTGTTTGACAACTAAAAATTGTCAGTGTGACAAAAAAATAAATAAAAAAGTGGGGAAGTCATAACCAACACAACACTATCATGAAATCAAACTGAGTGGATTCAGAGAGCAACAAAAAGGCCACAGCAGCTGATTTGACTTTGTGCCACTGTAAATGTTTGGGGCAGTGGGCAGATTATAGCTGAACAGAATTAGAGAGGGTTCCCAAACTCTATGTGGGTTTAAATGGGATTACGCTTCTAATCCCCCTGATCTACATACCTTGATAAGCATTCATAATCCCTCACCTCCGCAGGATTAAAAAAAAGATGCTGAAAAGTGCGTTGACTAATTCCAAATGACACCAGAGGATACGAACGGTGGTTCTCAGAGAGGAAACGCGCACGGCTCCACTCTGGTAATACAAGATGAGCTCCTGTTTGTGTTTAAGGGAAGGTAACAGCCGGCAGCATCCTGTGTAAAAGCACTTTGAACGCTTGGCAGAATGAACTCAAGCCAAGGAAGAAGAAAATCTAATATGAAAGAAAAGAGAGAAGCAAAGAAATAATAAACAAAATATGGTTTGTTTGTTTTTTCAGGTAGGGTGCACATAAACAAATTCATACTGTTTGTAATTTTTCTCAAGTTTTCAAAGTACAACCAAAAACTTAAGATAATTTTAAATGAATTTTAAATAGAACAACTGCAAGTAGAAGAAACTGAAGAAAACCTATATGGTTAAGTACAAATGTGAATGCATTCATTTGTAATCAGCCCTCTATAGTCTGATACCCCTAAATAAAACCCAGTGAAACAAATTGCAGAAGAAAGCACCGGTCCAGCTTACAGAACAATATCCTAGCCTTTCAAGGTCTCCCTCAGTTCATCATCAGAAAATGAAAAGAATACGGCACAAATGCCAACCTGTCCAGACGTGACCATCCACAAAAACAAGCAGGCAGAGCTAAGACTGCATTATACAAAGAAGCAGCTGAGAAGATCTTGATGAATCTGGAGGAACCGCATAGAGCAATATCCACCATTGACAGGAAAACCTTTAGTCATCCATACTAAAATCTGGCTTTTAAGCAACTTTTGCTCACCACACGTCTACAAATTTTTAAAAATCATAGTCTTCATTCTACTTTAAGTTTGCAATTGCAACATATCAGAATATGAAAACATTCAACATGTAAGAATACTTATTTGATATCCTTAAAATGTTCCTTACATGTCCCATTTCTTTTGCGGGTGTTCTGCAAGTCCGCCGTTGATGTTTTGATTACATAAATTACACTGCAGCTTTAATTAGTATAATAGTGCTTGATTTTTTTCTTGATTCTAAATAAACAAGGCTTTCATCAACCACCTGCAATCCAGAAAACGCTTGTTTTGAAAGTAAAGGAGAAGATGAGGAGATCCTGTCAGTCATTTGGGTGCTATCTCGTCTAAATGCAAAAAACAAATAAATAAAAAACATGCTCACGTCTCTTGTGTTCTCGCTCACCAGAAAGAAAAAACTATTTTTCTTTTAAACACATTGCTGCCCCTGGCAAGAACAAAACATCTCTCTCTATCAGAGACCAATGAGTTTTTAAAATTTGCTCTGTTGTTGCTCTTGTAAAGAAAGCTGCACTTTATCCAACTTTCCATTTGCAGGGAAGCAACATTATGACCTGGCAGATTCACTTTTCCTTCACTGCTGTTATGTCAGTATTGAGCAAAGGACCTTTAACCCCCATTTCTGGCACTAGGTAGAAGTAATTGAAGTCTTGGTGCAATGGTTTGCCCTGATTCAGTTCACCAACAAAGAGGTTTTTAAATGGTGCAGCAGATTCTGGTTGAACTCTGACCTTTGAAGCAGGATTACCATATGGTCATGTCAGAAATGAAGACCTTGCACTCTGAGCTTTGAAGAAATCAGCTAAGCTCACCTGCTGAGTAAAAACCTTCACTACCTTTGCTTGCTCTTTGTCTTTATGCCTCCGTTAGCATGCAGACAAAAATCTAATGTCTCGGAGTTTCAAAATCTGATAGCTTTCATCCTTCGATACAAAGAAGGGATATTTTTCAGATTTTGTTTCATGTTGAAGTTGTAAGCAGAACCTATGAATCAAGCTAACAAAGAAATCAGTGTTTTATTTTCCACAACAAGATAAAGCCTAATAAGTCTCCGCTTCATCAGACCATGCTGGCCCTTGTACAGTCAGCATGGTTGAGGTTTTCCACATCCTAAGCAGGAATCCACATTATTGGACTGGGGCCCTTGTTAGTGTTAAGCCTTGGAGCCTAATTTGGCATTTAGTGAAGCAGCAGAATGTCCTAATTGTGTGTGACGTTCAAAGGCAGAGAATGTTGGCTACTGTAAGCCAGCTGAAGCAGGATGCAAATTATAACTCTACAGGGAGTGTCAACTGTTTTGAGAAAGTGAGCAATTAATAATTTCATCACACCTAAATCACATGCATAGCTCCTCTCTGGGCCTCTGAAGAACTTGAGGGGATTGTGGTTATGAAAAGAGTTGCCTTTAAAAATTGCAGTGCAGCACCTCTGTAACGTAACTGGAGAACCCTGCTTTAGGGCAACTTTTTTTTTGCTTTAGAGCAACTTGTGGATAGAATTGGTTGTTTTGTTTTGCGTGTAAATTTTCTATCCACAAGCTAATTTGCAAACCCAGTCCTTAGGTACATACACACACATCTGCACTAAAATACTGTGACTATTAACAGGAAATACATTAAAAAAAGAATATTAGAGAAAATTAGTTTTCCACAGCAAAGCAGATTGGTATCAGTGTTCATGTATTTGTTTCTGTTTTGGCCATTGTTTCACTTGGGAGACAAAAACTTTAATATCTGTTAACATTTTTATTTCTGACGGTAACACAGGTATCGTTTAGTATTTCAACTATTTTACTGAGAATATTTAAACAGGGAGGAAAAAAATATGTTTTATTCAAATTTATGTTATTTAAATAACACCAAAAGAAGATAACTAATCAGAGAAATAGATTAACAGATAGAAACATTGGAGGTAATCTTGATCTTGAGTTTTTGAGTCATTTAAAACACAGTTCCAGTATCTCTATCGAGTTTTACTGACTTATTTCTTATAATGCAGTCCAGGTAGATAATTAATTGAGAGGGAAACTAAGGAAAGACTCACTTTGTCCAAACTCAGCAAGTCCACATGACATGACAATTTAAAATATATATATATTTGGACGTTTTGGCAACCAGAAAACACAACACATTTAATTATGGGTTTGATTTGGAGTAAATAGACATCCGTGAGCTTTTCTTAAGCTTATATTTCACCCGGATTAGTCTCTCCGTAGTTTCTTCACAGAGGAAATACAGTGCGTCATAAAGCTGCTAAGCATAATTAAGTCTGTTTATACATCAGTTCACAACTGTGAAAACATGACAATAAAGCATCAAATTCTGTGGCTAAGCAAGTTAAATAGCTCTTTAAACAATCACGTCAAAGATTATTGTAAATACTTGCAAAAACATCAGAGCCCCCTAACTAACTTAAATGTTTGATGGGTCTGTATTCACTCTCAAACAGCTTTAAGAAAACAATTTAAAAACTAAAAGTAAGAGGGAACACATGTAAATATTAATTTCTCTACATATTTAGATCATCTAATTACGTAGGTGAGGAGGCTCAGAGTTTCAGGAGAGTTGTTACGGTTCACCACCTGCTTCACTTATACTTAATTTGAAAGGAACAACAGAAGGAACATGCAGATGTTTTGTAACATAGAGGCTTCGGGGAGACTGCGGCTGTGTGGTAGAGTAGTCGTCTTGCAATCGGAAGGTTGTAGGTTCGATTCCAGCTTCCTCCTGCCACATGTCGATGTGCCTCTG
>CAEFZX010012567.1:0-29030 GCA_903066825.1 Alfaro cultratus | reverse complement strand
CCTCCTCCTCCTCCTCCTCCTCCCGGCTGTCTGCGGCCTAAACGCCCCGCCGCCCCTCGCTGTTCATCCCGCGGTGATAAAACGGACCATCAGCAGTAATCTGAGTCAATACGCTCCGGCAGCCCGATGAGGGATGGAGGGACAAGCAGGAATTAATTGCTGTATATAGTTTTGTGTTTGTGGAGGAGAGAGGGGGGAGGAAGAGGAGGAGAGGGAGGAAGATCGATCCACCGGCCTGCCGGCCCGCTATTTATCATCCCAACACGGCCGTATGCAGGTCTCTGGGGTGTGTGTGTGTGTGTGTGTGTGTGTGTGTGTGTGTGTGTGTGTGTGTGTGTGTGTGGAGGGGGGGAGGTGTAGATAAAGTCACACACTCACATGTCACTGTCTGACCTCTAATAATAATAATAATAATAATAATAATAATAATAATAATAATTCAGGTCACTTTTAGTCTTTAAATGAATAATTCCTGTTTAGATCTGCAGTGATTAGTTTCAATGTTAATGTATTTGAATTAGTAAAACAATCCGATTAAAAGGTTTAAAGTGTTCAAGTGTTTTAGAGAGAATAAATATTAAATAATTATAAAGAAACATGCAGCAGGATGTCTGTTTAAAATTAGTTTAACAATTTAGTTACATTTTCATTTTACATTTTTTTTTTTGACATTTTGGAATTTTTCTTTATTTTGTCTTGAATATTCATAATTTTCAGAAGATTTATTGAAAAGCAAAGAAATTAATAAATTTCAGCAGGAGAAAAACTTTGTTCTAAAATAAAGTGAGTTCAGTTTCTCCTCTGGATCCTTTTGCTCATCTGTTTGTCATCGTTCAGTAAATCTGAGTTTTAATGAAGAACAATATGATTTACTTCAGCGGAAAAAATATTTCTAAGTTTATCATTCAAGAAGATTAAATCACAAATTTTCCTCCAGTTTTTACTTCATTTAGAGGACAAACTGAACTCCAACTGCGACATTTATACTAAAAACTGAACATTTTCCCGTGGCTTCGGTTTGAAACTTTTAATAAAATCTGATTTATTACAAACACACAAGGCCTAAATTTAACAAGAAACACATAAATGTCTAAACCTTAGTGTTTGGGAAGGCATATAAAAATAATAATTTATAAATAATAAATTCTGCCGAGTCTGTTTGGTCCTTTTCAGAATTGGCATTAATTTAACTCAGAGTTTTTTCAACAACAGTCTGAGTAGTTATAACTATTTCAGGTGTTAAAATTACACAATTTCTTATTAAAACAACTGTTAACGAGTTAAATTAACACCAATTCTCAGCCTAGTGTTGGTTTAACTCTGCAGAATTTGCTGTGTGCAATAAAATTAAAATAATTTGGAACTTTTTATCCTTTTTCTATATTCTAACTCAGAACATTTAAGCATTTCCTGTAAAAGAAAAGGAGTAAAAGCAGAAAAACAGGCAGAATTTGGACTTTTAGTTTGGTAGATTAAACCTGAAACATCTTCAGTGATTTTCTAAGTAAGATGCAGTTTAGTCAGATCCAGTCAGACGTGGTTTTATTGGAGGATGAGGAGAAACGAGACGATGAAGAGCAGAAAGGAGCTTCAGCTCTTCACACCTCGTTAGTGGCTGAAGCGTTTCGGCTCTGTCTGCTGCAGGAACCTGGCGGGTTCTGTTGGTTCTGTCCGTTCTACAGACGGTCTGTTTGGGTTCTTCTTCTTTTGGTTCAGTTTCTTTCATCTTTCTCTTTTTCACATTCAGTGATTTTTAAACCTGAAAAAGCAAAAGTAATATTTAAATTAACGATGAAAGTTGTCAGTTTTCAGGACAACCTCCAATATTTTAATTGTTCTTGTTACTTATTACAAGAACGTTGTTTTCTGTTCTTCTGGCCAAAACTTGTTCAATTCATGGTAGTTTTACTTTAAACAAAATTAATTAACTGAGCAAAAGTTCAGCTTCCAAATGGAAATGATTTCTGATTTGTTCTTGAAGTGTTTAAGTTTTTTCTCTTTTCCAGGAACTTAATGCCATTTTATAGCACAATGAAGTAACTATGTTACCTTCAGTTTCTATGAAATGTATAAAATATGATTTAAAACAAAATGTACTTCCTGATTTAATGTATTGAAATCTCTTTAAAAACTGCTGCTCTTTCTGAAACTGCCTTCAGGACGTCATCTCAACATGGCTCCTCTATTAGCCCTTTAACAATGTTTTCATCAGCCTTTCACTGAGAAGGAGCTCCTGTATTGAGCTCAGTATATGTGCCGTTCCACCAGGTGTTTGCTAATTCCTGCTGGCTAGTCTGAAGGAGCTGAGTGGGGCAGTCATGGTGGATGGCTGCTTTGTGAGGTGGAAACTCACTAGCTTGGAAATTGCAAGTCAGAGGAGGAGCTGCACCTCGAAGGCGGGGCTAGGTCCACCCAGATGTTTTGCATCTTATTGGTTGCCATGGAGATTAGATTATTTCTAATACATGTATAAAAGAATCAAGGCAACACTCCAGGTGTGTTTTTGATGAGGGGATAACATCATAACATGATGGAATATAATACTGCCACTTTAATTTTACCAATGATTGGAAAGTGTGCAGTGGCGCCCTCCAAAGGTGGCCATGGGGGGCCATGGGCCCCCTGGTAAAAGGCTGGAATGCTTCAAACGGCCACTAGAGGGAGCTTCATCGGACACTGGCAGAAGCCTCTGACTATCAGGCAGCATTTGGTGGAGGTCAGATTGAGGTTAACAGCTGGAAAATTTGTCAAAAATTGCACCTCCTGATGTCACATCCTCTATCCTGCACCTTCTAGTGAAGGAGCGGACTGGAGACCGCTCCTAAAGCAGGAAGTGGATTACAGCACAAGGCAACCAAACAAACATGCTAGCTTAGCGCTAGAGGGAGAAATGACTTGGGGTACTTAGTGAAAGACTAAAGAGGAATCCTTCAAATGATAAAATCTCATTCCACTCCATTTTTGCTAACATTTTGTGAAGAAGGAAGTTGCTCTCAGTGTCGTCTTTAGAGGTTTATATGTTGTTTCCTGCAGTGGTTGTTGGTGCAGCGCCCCCACAGGCGAGGAGGGGAACAGACTACTGAGGGGTTTGGTCGGTTTGACTCAGAGAGAAACAGAACCACAGCAGCTGGAGATGGAACAGATGTTGCAACTTTGGTACCAACTGAACAGTCTACTGGACTGCCAGGTGTGAAAACACCATAAATCTGATGCGAAAATTGTCCAATCAGTGACTGGAATGTCATGAGGTCCTGTCTGTGTCTGTCTGTGATCCTGCACATCAGATTTTTACTCAAATCGTATGTTTAGTTTCTGCTGCTTTAGAGGAACACTTACTGGTTCTGACAGGTTCTTTACTCAGCATTAGATTTAGATACATAATTTATTTCCCTAAAGAGTCAATTTTAACTGAGTTGCTGTTTTTCAAGCATTTTTCTCTGTGGACTTAAACTGCTTCTGTCTCACCTTTAACCAATGAAGGCTTTTATTTGTTCAACCTGATTCCTGCTGCCTTTAGCGAGGAGCCCAGAAAGTGTCATCCAGGAGAGTCCGGATCAGATCAAATGTTTGGGCTTGGTGTGTGGCCGCTCTTCATCTAAACTGCAAACAAACACAGATATCATCCATAATCATCATCAGATGATTGGACTGAGGGAGAGTCCAGGAGTTTGTTACTGAACCTCTGGTTTTAATGTTTAGCTGGCAGCAGGTCAGGAAATGACGCAAAATCTTAACATGGGAGTCACAGAGCGTGTTGTGAAACCGGCTAATTCTCATTACTACAGTGTAAAATGTTTCAATTAGAGCAGCCATTAAAAAACTCTCAACAGCAATCCTGTAAATTGGAAAGTTTCCCTCAGATTCCTCTGAGAGTTCTGGGAACAGAGCGACTCGGTCCGTCTGCTGGAGGCGGACCGGAGTACCGAGCCTGAATCACAGATGAACGACCCGTTTTCAGCTCTGACCCGGCTCAGCATTATCAGCACAACACCGCACCGTTCAGGACAGAAGCTGTGGATGTAATCCGGGACGGTGTGAGGAGGTTTACCTTCAGAAAGAACAGAATAAAATAACAGCTGAACGTCTCCATAGCTGCTAGCATGCCTTCCAGGTCGGGTTGGACATTTATCATTTATCCTGAACAATTTCTTATCATGGCGGGGTTGTGATGTGATGCATTTCACTGATTCAGACTGCTTTCATAAGTTTATTATTATAATTTTCAGCCATTGTTCACATCCTGATTCATCACTTCTGGCTTCTTCTGGTGCAGAATCAGGATGCATGTCTCACAGCAATGACGTAAAAGTCAGACTAAATGCGATATGACTGTTCAGACGCTTCGAAAACAATCACACACGTATTGGATTTAGTTCCACATTTGGAAGTGGCACACATTGGATATCAGAACCGGGTCACTCAGAGTTCTGTGAAAAGTCTGATTTGGGTCGCAGTCGCCTCTGTGACTCTGTGTTTTGTTGTTTTTATCAGAGTCGTTTCTTGCTGTTCTGAATGTTTCGTTTGAGGTTTTTCTGTTTCAAATCTAACTGGTCACTGTGGGCCTGAGTTTCTTCTGCAGTCCATCCTGGTTCTTCCTGCAGAATCTGAAACCTGTTCTTGAACTTTCTGATGATTCATAAGTCTGTTTTTTCAGCTGAAATACTTTTAGCAGCAGTTTTCTGTCATTTTGATGTCATGATGGTTGTATGATTCTTTGCCGGCATAAGAGGAAAATAGTTTAGGAACCAGGCTGATAAATGTACCAGTGGATGGATTTCATCTGCACTCCTTTATAGTTTCAGCTGTTCTTATCCTGGGCAAAAATATATCATATCCCTGCAAAGCTTCTGGCCTTTAAATGATTTTGTTAGTTTTCTTACATTCATATGGAAACATTTCGAGTACTCACGCAAACGTCTCCACTTTAGGTGAATCCCAGATTTCTGTCCTTAAAATCGAAACAAAAACAAACAAAAAAAAAAACATCATTAAAAGAAACACATGGAGAATTTTTCCCATTTACTCAGCCATGAACCAGAGCTGCACTTTGCGGTTAATAAATGACTTTAATATGATTTAATTAACTTCCATTCATCATGGTGTAAAAGCAGCTGTCAGTCTATCAAATGGAAAATGTTTTCATTTTGGGAAAGTCAGAAAAAACAACATTCACATCCTGTTTCTCTCAGCCTTTGTGGGAGTTTTCTGTCCAGATAATCATCTCTCATTATGTTTCTACAGTCAATTAGCATCCATTACTGTCAGACTGCATCTGTAAGTAAATGTTGACACTCTCTAACTCCAGGCAATATGCTGCGCGCTACATTAGCGTAGAAAAACACCACAGAGGACTTTTTCCCCTCATTTGGGCTTTATTGTGGAAACAGGATCCTTTTTTCATCAGTTTCAGTTTTTCACACAGTCAGGAACAAAATAATTCCTGCGAAGCGTTTAAGAAAAGGTTTTCAAGTAGACTGGGCCAAGCTGTGGATGGCCTGTAGATTATTATAAGGCCTGGAGATTAAAAACTGAAGAAAATCAGGTTTTTAAGGAAGGTGAGTGAAAAACACACAAGGAAAATCTAATACTGAACAAAATATCAAACATTGCTAACTTAAAAAAAGAAAAAAAAAATACTAAACACATTATGAAATGAAAAGCCAGGCTAATACATAAATGAAATATGTCAACAGGCAGAAAAAGCCTAACAGACAGTTTTGAATGTGTCTTTTGTGTGTTAACAGTCTGAATGGTTAATAAAGGACAGTTTGTGCAGTTCCATCTCAGCCTCACACAAACAAACATAAACATGCAGTAAATAAATCGATTTTCAATCAGATTTTGCACCAAAGAGTTAAGAACAGTTTTGCGATGGAACGCAAAAGATTTTTTCCCCCATGTCCCATACAGGCCTCCGTACTAACGTTCTGTTTCAGTTTGTTTCTGACAAAATCAGACCGCTGGTAAGTTATTTAGAAATGTTGTAAATTGTTTATGTTGTTTTATTTATTTAATTTTGCTTTAGTGTTTCTAACTGTGCGAGGTTTCTGAGGGATAAGAATAAACTTTGAAGGATGTGCTTCCATTTATAGCTGAGCTTGCTAGCGTTAGCAGCTCTAAGCTAACGGTTTCTTATCGTTAGCAGCTCTAAGCTAACGGTTTGTTATCGTTAGCAGCTCTAAGCTAACGGTTTCTTATCGTTAGCAGCTCTAAGCTAACAGTTTCTTAGCGTTAGCTGCTCTAAGCTAACGGTTTCTTAACGTTAGCAGCTCTAAGCTAACGGTTTCTTAACGTTAGCAGCTCTAAGCTAACGGTTTCTTTGCGTTAGCAGCTCTAAGCTAACGGTTTCTTTGCGTTAGCAGCTCTAAGCTAACGGTTTCTTATCGTTAGCAGCTCTAAGCTAACAGTTTCTTATCGTTAGCAGCTCTAAGCTAACGGTTTCTTATCGTTAGCAGCTCTAAGCTAACAGTTTCTTATCGTTAGCAGCTCTAAGCTAACGGTTTCTTTGCGTTAGCAGCTCTAAGCTAACGGTTTCTTAACGTTAGCAGCTCTAAGCTAACGGTTTCGTCCAGAAGTTTCGGTAGTTACGTTCATTTAGCATAACATAACATTTCACAAAACCTTAATGATGAACAAATAGATCTAACCCCCCCCCCGCCCCCCTGGAAATTGTTTGGAATAGTAATAATCTGTCGACTCTGACAATGATCAGCTTTCTGGAGCTTTAACATTTTTAGCACTAAATTAGCAACAAGTGTCTATCTGGTGAACAGGAAGTTAACAGGTGTCAGTTAAAAGCACATTGTAGTTTTTAACCGAACTGGACATTTTTAAACAATTTTTAAATAGTTGATAAGTTTATATCTGACTTAAATGCTGGTGCAGATCAGATCTGCTGTAAATACTGGATAACTGAGTAATGTGTTGGTGACTAATTACGGTTGTGTAGCACACAGTTCATCCTTCCGTTTCTCTGCAGGTTGCGACATGTGTGCCGATAACAGGAACGGTGAGTGTCCGATGCACGGCCCCCTTCACTCGCTGCGCCGCCTGGTGGGCACCAGCAGCACTGCAGCGACTGTTCCTCTGCCGGACGTCCCTGATTGGCTGAGGGATCTGCCCAGAGAGGTGACGTATACATACCTGTCTGTCGTCTGAAACGTGAACTATTTATGTTTGTTTGGTTGAAGTCTTGAGGCTCAAACATAAAGACAAATTTAAATTGTTGCTTAGCCTCTAATCTACTGATCAAATTTAATTTTTACTGTGCTTTATGAGTTCTATAACAAACACAAATGTAAACTATCAGATAACATCTGAATTGGACCTGTCACAATAAATCATTTAATAATGATAAATTAAAATGAGCTCAGTAAATTCCATGATTAATTTTTATTCTCTTTCTACCAAAAGCTGGATGACAAAGTCTTCAATCTGCTCTGCTTTGAAGGACAATTTTGTTTACAGACGTCATAATTCATTTTATTTGTTGCTTTGTTAATTTATTTTGGATATTTAAAATGTCTTCCAGTTCCAGTGTTAAATGTGTATCAGAATTTAAAGTTTATTGATCTTTGATAATGTATTCTTGCATTATTAGGTGATTATGTTATTGAAGATTGTCTCTAAACAATAATATTATCGTTTATCGCACTAAATTCTGGGAGGATTTATCATCCAGAAAAAAATTGTTATTGTGACAAACCTAATCTGAAAACAAATAAATCAAAATAACAAATAGATGAATAAAGTTCATAATAAGATTAAAGCATGATTAGAAGATGAAACATAAACATTTCTCAGTGAATCTCAGTTTATCTCCGTCATCCTTTCTGCTGCATTATTTTAAGCTGTGGATCAAAGAGCCAGACTGCAGAGTTTTAATGAGCTGTTCCTCGTTAACTGCAGGTGTGTCTCTGCACCAGTACGGTTCCCGGTCTGGGTTATGGGATCTGTGCCGCCCAGAGGATCCCTCAGGGAACCTGGATCGGCCCGTTCCAGGGCGTCCCCCTCCTGGTGGACAAACTGCACTGCGGGGCCGTCAGGAACACCAGACACCTGTGGGAGGTGAGTTCAACCCAACGCCTCAGAGTGACGACAAAAACTATGGATCAGGTCAAACTGAGATGATGCTGAAGAAACGATGCCCTGTTCTAAAGATGGATGCCAGAGATGGACAGAGAACCCAAACACTGCAGTCAAGTTAAAACATATTTTGATTAAAAGTCTACTCAAGTACTGAGTAACTGATCAAATTATCAATCATTTAATATTTAAAAATGACATCATCAGATGGACTAAAATATAAAGTTAAGTGGAAATATTTGGTATTTTAAGGTTGAAAAAGGCAAAAATTCATATGAGTAACAAAAAAATGACAAAATCAGGCAAAATAAAATGTTTCCAAATCAGTTTCTTTCAATAAAAACAAACTTATGAAACTTTAACAAACACTGCAGGTGTGTATCTGTGTCTGGTGAATTTATGGATAAAACAAGTTTATTTTCATTCTGTGGGTAGAAAATCCAGAAATTTTACTGAAGTAAGAGTAGAGATACTTCATAATTAAATTAGTAAAATACTCCAATAAGTATGTTTTCAAACAAGTGACTCAAGTAAAAGTAATGGAGTAAAAGTAACTAGTTACTATCAACTCTGATGGCTGTAATACATATTTACATGTGATCTGAGCGAGGCTGACTTGACCTCAAACATCCATCATTACACTTTCTGATCGCAACTATTTTACCTCATCATGGAGCTGATGAATGTAATCATTTAATAGATTTTTAAAGTGGATGTGAAGGATGCATGTCTGTTAGCAGTGAGGTGTCATGGCCGCCGTCATGTCACCTCTCAGAGCATCGATCAGAGCAGATTGTTTTCCATACAGTGGCAGGAGAAAGTCAATGTGGCCGTTAGAAACAGCTGCATTAGCATGAGGCAGCAGGGCGGGACTGAGACATGCTGGGAGACGGACACGGAGACGGATGAGTCCCCGGCGACTGAGCCGCTAAAGGTCAGCCAGGCGCGGACATCAGTCTCTCTGCTGCTGAACGGTGGAGGGGATCCTGCAGGAGGTCAGAGGTCAGCGGAACCAAGGGGACACAAAGGCCGAGTCCAGCAGCAGGAAACAGAACCTGAACATCGAGGAGGAAAAGATTTATTAATGATATTTTTAATCTAATGAGGAACTGTCGGTCGCTAACAGGATTTATTTCCATTTCTTTAGTTGAAATTATGAAAGATAACGAGCAGATTTTAGCTCAAAGAACAGTTGGCTGAAAACCTGGCGTCAGAAATCAGCTGAGTTATCTGATTCTTCCTGATGTTCTTCCTTTTCTTAAAGACTCGACTTTCAGACCCCTTCATCTTCTGAAGATCGTTTTTTTTAGGCCTGAATCAATTTGGGCAGAAAATGGATTTTGTCTGGAAAAGTATGGAAGTTTGGAAATGTGATCGTTTCCTTCGACTTTGAAATGTTGAGTGACTGAAGATTTTTGCAGTCCTGTATGGAATCATTTTATAGAACAAAATGATGCCACTTATTATCTAATAAATTCTGTCAGTAATTTTTTTGCACAGTTTATTTGAGCCCAGAGCATTTATTTTGGTCCCAGTTCGGCCCTCAAACCAGCCTTTGGATCTCGTCGGCCCTGGAGAAACGCTGATCCGATAATCTGCCTCTAACCGTTGCCACGGTATCGGCTGCCAGGCTGCAACCGGTCATTAGGTCTATCGATGAAGAAACGGTGCACACAGATCTCATTAAAACCAGCGGCTGCTAAACGATCTTATTGACGCTCCCCAAAACAGGAAGTGATGTCTGTCCTATAGCCAATCAGGGAGCTCGTGTCATGTTGTCTATGGCGTTCAGGAAGGGCCAGCTTTAATTGAGATACTTGCCGTTACGTTTGGATGCAGGAGTAAAGGATTTTCTGGTGCTGCAGTATTTTACGACGAGATAAATTGATCTCCTTCCAAGAAGAGTTACGGAGGAATAATCCTGCGTCGCTATGACCTGAGGCGCCGCGACAAGCACTTCGTTTTCCTCCAGTGATTTCACTTCAACTCTGAGTAAACAGACAAATGAGATTCTTCTACAAAAAAGAGACTAAAGGTTGAAGAGAAAAAGGGCTTATTTCAGGTTTAGGTTAGTGAACAGATAAATACACCTTAAATAGTGATTGATTATAATTAATAGATGCGTTATTTTAAAATTTGAAGCTTGAGCTTCAGTTGCATAAATGAATTTGAGATAAACTATTGAGGTTTCTTCAAAGTAAGACATTTTATATGATGTCAAGAAATGTTAAGTAGGAAACAAATAAGATCCATGCAAAGGAAGATGGAAAAAGAAAAAAATGGCACCGTGGTGGTGGCAGCATAGTAATGGCAGCCTGGTGGTGCACCGTGGCGGTGGCAGCGTGGTGGTTCAGCCTGGAGGTGGCAGCGTGGCGGTGCAGCATGGCGGTGGCAGCATGGTGGTTCAGCCTGGTGGTTCAGCCTGGTGGTTCAGCCTGGCGGTGGCAGCGTGGCGATGGGAGCCTGGCGGTGCAGCATGGTGGTTCAGCCTGGAGGTGGCAGCGTGGCGGTGCAGCATGGCGGTGGCAGCCTGGTGGTGGCAGCCTGGCTGTGGGAGCCTGGCGGTGCAGTGTGGTGGTTCAGCCTGGCGGTGCGGCGTGGTGGTTCAGCCTGGCGGAGGCAGCGTGGCGATGGGAGCCTGGCGGTGGCAGCGTGGCGATGGGAGCCTGGCGGTGGCAGCCTGGCGGTTCAGCCTGGCGGTAGCAGCCTGGCGGTGGCAGCCTGGCAGTGGCAGCCTGGTGGTGGCAACGTGGCGGAGCAGCGTGGCTGTGGCAGCCTGGCGGTGGCAGAGTGGCGGTGCAGCCTGGCTGTGGGAGTCTGGTGGTGGCAACGTGGCGGAGCAGCGTGGCTGTGGCAGCCTGGCGGTGGCAGCGTGGCTGTGGCAGCCTGGCGGTGGCAGAGTGGCGGTGGCAGCCTGGCGGTGGCAGAGTGGCGGTGGCAGCCTGGCGGTTCAGCCTGGCAGTTCAGTGGCGCAGATCACTTCCGGTTCAGAACGATGTATCTGTGGGATTCACTGAAACAAACTACAGAGACCGCCGGGTCACTGCTGGAAGTCCACATTTTCATAGGGGAAAGTAGACGACTGAGTTACAGTTAAAATAGTTTTTTTTATTTCTGCAGTCTTGTCTGAGTTCCTGTCAGATAAAAGTCCAAACATCTAAAAACTCACACAGATAAGAAAACTTTTCTGAACCTCTTAGAAAAAATTAGACGTTTGTTCTGCTACAGTTGATGTTATAAAGTATTGGGTTTGTATCAGTGAGAGTGAAGCTGTCAGACGGACGGTTTGTGCTGATTGGCCGGACTGGGGCGGACCGGACCGGGCCGGACCGGGCCGAGCCTCGCGGCGGGATCGTTCGGGCCGGTCCTGATTGAAAAGAATGTGCAGTAAAAACAGGAGAAACGCTTGGATGCTCGCGGCTCTGACCTCTCCCCGCTGGCTTTTACACACTTTTTCTTTTGGAGACATCAGAGGCCCAACTGCTGGAGCAGAGTTAGAAAAAACAAGAGACCAACATCTAAACTTCAGAACAGCTTCAGGCAAAATATTTGGCCAGTGTGGGACGCTGGAGGACGGAGAAAAATCCAAAACGCCGGTCGGCATGTTGGCTTTATTCTGCATGGTAAACTATTTTCTTTGTGTGTGTTTGTCAGTCTGTCCATCATGGTGTTGCTGCAGATTTTCCTCCTGACTCTGTTTGCAGCGGTTTGTGGTTCCAGCGTTCGCCTCGGCGCTGCTTTGCTTTCTGACTGATGTCATCATTTCATGTTTGCTCTCTGGGTTTTATTAAAGGCTCCCATCGCCTTTGACATCATCGCTCTGTTTACAGAATCCTAAATGGTTTCTGTCAAACATCAGATGGTTTTCTACATGCTTAGATTTCAGTGAGGCAAACGAGTTTTTATCACAATGATGATATGAAGAATCTGCAGCTATTAATGTTCCTCTGCTTATTGTTCTTGTTTCCTGCAGAAGTTCAGACGTTTTCTGGTGAACTTTCCAGAAACTCAACCACTATTTTCCTCCTTTTCTATTGTTTCTGTGAAGAGCTGCATCTGGTTGTGTTGCATCATTCGTTCACATGAATGCTGATACTATCCAGTTTAAATAATGGAGCCCAGAGATTAAAGTACATGACAGGGAGATTAGAGAGAGTTTTTCATGATGTTGTCATTGCATTCTTGAACTGTAATTTCACAGCCGTGTTTTTCTAACGCCGTCTGTTTCTGCTTGTGTATGAATTATTCTTTTTATTGATGTTTCCCAAGCTGTGGTTCTAGTAACGTCCAGTGGGACGTCTTGGTGCTCTGCCTCTGGACCTCTGTTCTAGTTATCAGTAGTTACACTAGAATTAGGATTTTCTTTAACAATTATCTTTAAATCTCAGTCTGACTCAGAGCAGCTGGGCTTCCTTCCCAATCAAACAGCTTTTGTTTGATTTATAGCTGGTACTTTACTGTTCACTCAAAAACATTTCAGCCGCATTTAGGTGTTTATTTTCTTCTACTCTTTCAGTCTCAGAAATCTTGAATTTCTTTACATTTTAAACTTAAGTGTTCAAAATGTGTGAGATAAACTTATAGCAATAAGCTGTTAACTTTTTATTAATTTTGTCTCCAAGAGTTGAATAATGAGGGTTTTAAGTTGGGAGCTACAGTATTTCCCAGGATGCTTAGCGGCAGGTTTCTGTGTCCGGTGTTACTTTGACTTTGCTCCTGTGTGTTTTTATCAGTTTCTCCTGGTTGAGGACAATTTCTGCTCACGCTGCTGAAGTTCTGTTCAGAATAAGGATTTGAGCAAAAGTTCATTGTAATTATTATTATTATTATTATTATTATTATTATTATTATTATTATTATTATTATTATTATTATTATTATTATCAGGTCTTTTATTTATTCTGTTCAATTTGGATCAAGAATTTAAATTTGTGAAAATTAAGATAAGTAAATTAACTCAATAAGTTTAAAATGTGAGCTTGTTTAACTAGATGAAAGCAGTTTTTTTGCATAATGTGAAATGATAATTTGGTTTAAAATACAGCATTAAGTTATAATATAAGCTTTATGAGCTACATAAAATTATAAACAATGTTTAACTCATCATTTGTTGTTATACCAACTTAATGTGTTTTTATTTCTGAGTTCAAACCAAGACAATTTTCCAGTTGACTTGATTTTTTTCAAGTTAAACTATCTTCAAATGTTTTACAGTGCAGGAGTCTAGTTGGATAAAATCTGTACCTGCATATTTTGGTTTTGTCATTTTGTCAGCCAATACATAATTCTCTCTATTATAGTGAGTTTATGGTCATTTTTCAATATAATTAAAATAAATAATATAAATAAAATAACTGACACTCCCTTTGAAAATTGTGCAAATAATAGTTTTCAGCTTCTAAGATGTCTACTAGCAAGTTATGGATCATAAAATAATTAAAAATAATAATTGTCTGATGTTTTTATCCTGTTAAGTGAAGCCTGATGTGACCAGCTCTAACTTAACAACGTGTGTCGCTGCGCTGGTCTGAAAGATCCTGACAGACAGCAGCTCAGTTTGTAATCTGAGCCGCTGAGTAAAAAAATGTCTGAATAATCAGAAGCTGAGAAAAAGTGAAGTTGTGAAAACATTTTGATTGACGGCCTCCAACTTGAACAACTTCTCTCACTTCAGGGAAAAAGTGTCTTGATATCCTCTGAATTTGTGTTGCCAGTTTCAGTTTATGGTTGAAATGAGTCACATGATAATTTTCCATTTTGAACTGTGTACAAAACATTGGAATCACTGCTGTGGAAGATATTCAGACAGTTTAATGTTGTAGGAAAAAACTATTACTAATGTGACACCAAACTGTTTGGTACCATAAAATAATAATTGCATGATGTTTTTATTCTGACAAAACAGCAAAAAAACTCAGAGTGTTTGTTGTAACTTATGCTGCGTTTTTATATAAATCAAGCAGAGAAAAATCTGTGGGATTATTTAATATCATCCTGCAGCTGTTCTGGATTTTCTGATAACTTTGATACTTTATCATCACTGAATCCTGTTTTTATGATTTCATCCAATAATTCACTGAAACCATCTTTCAGCTGAGACACAAATGCTGTTTGAAATTAGTTTTTCATTTCCTTTGTTGTACATTTTTTGTTTTCTCGATAATTGCTTCTAGTTTTCCGTCTTGTTTGGTGAAACTTTATGTTTGACGCTGTGAGTTTTCGACGCGTCTGACTGAGAACGGCTGACATGTTTGTCTGTAATCCTCTCCATTGTTTCAGCTCAGCCATGTTTCCTGTTAGAGCTGAATGTGCTCTGAGCCGACTGGACAACAAAATGAAAAGTTGCAGTGAAAAAGAGGATTTTAATCAGCTCCATTAAAAAAATGCCACTTTTTCACAATATAGCTAAACACCTGGAGGTCAATCCTGCAGGTGTCTGAACTGTTGGCTAAAAATGTCACGTTGAAAGAACTTTGAGGGCCACAAAATATTAATAGCATAAATTAAAAAACAACAACATTTTACTTGCTAAATAAGAAATAAACACAATATTTTAATGTTTGAGCAAAGCAGTTGGATTCCTGTAGACGACCCTAACCCTGTTCAAATCGTAGATTTAAAACAAAAACCCCAGCAAACTATGCAGTAACTTTTTCATCTCCTGATTTATTTCTTTGTCTTTTTGGTAAAAAGAACAGAACATGGATCAGTCCTGCTTCATTTCACCAGCTTATTAACCTAAAATTCCCAGGTTGCATTTCAGTTAAAGTCACTGGATGTTTTTTTAGTATAAATAGAAATTAAATTCAAAGCAGAATCTTGGATGAATACTTTGTGTTGCACCATCAGTGAAAGCTTCACCCCAACATGGTTTTTAAATCTGACCTGTGATCAAGGGCCGCTCTGAGTTGTTTCGAGGTCCAGAAATGGCCCCCGGGCCGCACTTTGGACAGCCCTGCTCCACTGTTTAGTTTTAGGTTTTAACTTTAGCTCTCTGGTTTAATTTTTCTGCACCGTCCATCTCGTTTTGTATTTTTCTGTCATAAAGCGGTCCCAGGAGAGGCGGTGACCTTCGGGTCGCCTGCGGCTGCAGTGAAACCGCCGTTCAGCTCGGCGCTGTTTGGTTAAACCCTCCCTGTGAGTCGGATCGAAGCCGCTCTCATTCCTCGCTCTGTGTGACTTCACTCTGTAGGCCCGATGACCGCAGGGCGCTGCAGAACAAAGCCCGGGGTTTTCCACCAGGACCGGCGTGTCAGTAACATGTATGTGTTCATGTGTTCAGTCTCTTCATTAGCCGCTGAATGTTTGATCTCAAACTTTCTGCTGTTTCTGCAGCAGCTTCACCTGCTGTGACAAGTTTCAGCAACAACTGTTTTCTTTAAGTCTGAAAATGTGAAAGTTTTATGATGTTTAGTCTGTAAATAATAGACAAGGTGTAAAAAATTCATTTTTTAAAAAGTTGGTGACATTCTGGGAGGTTTTTAAAATACAATTTGGAAACAGGAAAGCAATCCGTCCCACATGTCTAAAGCAGATTTGTAGAAGCTCACGTGTTGCTTTATTTGGCTCTGAAGGATCTGGCCTCTCCATAAAACTGCTTCAGTGGTTCGCAGACAAAAACCATGTAAAATCTCTTGTTAAAGCAGTTTTCAGTGCAACACGTCGTCTGCAGCTTCATGATGAGAGATGTTCAGTTAGACAGCTGGTGAAGGGAGCGATGAGGCCAAACGTTATTTATCCAGAACTTCTCCAAACAGCAGGTCTGTGAAAGGAGAAGAAAGGAAACCGTAGGAAAGCAAACATCAGAGAGGAGGGAAAGGTGCTGAACGCCAGGAGGAAAAACTGGAGCTGGAGTCACTGGAGAGCCATGAATGTTCACAACCTCAGCACAGATTTTACAGCTGAAACTAAACGTGATACTGGATCAGCACAGAAATGTTGTGTTGCAATAATTATTGAGAAAGTTCAGAGAAGTTTTGAGATGGCTTGTTTTACAAAAACAATATTTTTTTCTTTTTTCTTTTTCCAAAAGTGATATAGTAACATTATTTGATCTGTTAGGAGATGCTTGTCTCATTTATCAGAAACAATCTTCTTGGTTGAAAGAATTTTTAATTTAATAATATTAAATCTGAAGGGAGTATGAACACTGTCAGACTTTAACTGTACAAAGACGTTCAGAGGATAATGAACAATGTGAACATTAGATCACAGAGACGTTTCTCAGTATCTGTTTGAATATCAGAACCGCCTGGACTGCAGCTTCAGAACCTGGACAGAGCCGTCCAGGTTCTGTCTGACATTTATTTAGTGACTCTTGTTTCATGTGAAGCTTACAGAGACAGCAGCTGATTAGTTAATAGTTTGAGCCGTTTGGACAGATGGATACAACACTGTGGGTGGTAGTGGGTGGTGGTACCCTGTACTGTTCTGTGGGTGGTAGTGGGTGGTGGTACCCTGTACTGTGGGTGGTGGTACCCTGTACTGTGGGTGGTGTTAGTGGGTGGTGGTACCCTGTACTGTTCTGTGGGTGGTATTAGTGGGTGGTGGTACCCTGTACTGTGGGTGGTGTTAGTGGGTGGTGGTACCCTGTACTGTTCTGTGGGTGGTAGTGGGTGGTGGTACCCTGTACTGTGGGTGGTGTTAGTGGGTGGTGGTACCCTGTTCTGTTAGTGGTGTTGTTGTGTTTCTCTCTGCTGTCTCCAGATGGAAACTGTTTGGTGTTGACGCTGAGCTGCATCAGAGTCAGTTATCCAAATATTATCGACTGCGTTGGACGATTATTACCGTCCTGATTTATGACCGGGCCGGTGAGCCGGTGGGCCGATGGGCCCAGCGGGTCGCTGAAAGCCCGGCGGGTCGCTGAAAGCCCGGCGGGTCGCTGTAGTGGCTCTGGCTTCACTCGGAGCCCCACTGTTGCTCTTGGGCACGGCGGCAGTGGTGGTGATGGCAGCAGAGTTTATAAGGCTTGCAGCTGAAAACTGAACACCTCAGTGACCAAAACACTGAGCTGTGTCTAAAGGAGGGAACAGCAGGAAGATTGAGCAGCTTTGTGGCTTTGCTTTGGTTTGGCGAACGTTGATTTTATTGCAGCAGAGTTAGCATGGGAACAGACTGCAGTGATACCTCACACGGAGTGGAGGACTTTCTAAAGAAGATTAAAAAAATATTAAAATAAGGTTTTAGATTTGGCAGGAAGAACCTGGAAGGTTTCCTCAAATGATTTTTATTTAATGGAAAGACAGGAGCTGTTGAGAGGTGGATGTGAAATGTGATGGAAAAGCCAAAATCTGTTCAAAGAAGCAGCTTTAAGCTCTTAGTTGTAGAGAAAATGCAGATTAGAGCTTAGAGGTAATGATTTGCAAATGGAGACTGAATAAAATAAATGACCACAGGGACATGAAAAATACAAAGTTAAAAAAAACTTTCTGTGCCACAAACATCAAGCATTTGACCTTATTGTGTTTAGTTTAAGTCGTTGCCAATTTAATCATATGTTCAAGAATTTAAACTTTTCACTGTTTTATGGAAACCTTCAGTGAAAAATGTTTCTGTGATGGATGTTAGACCCAATAAACAACAAAAACTAATAAACTACTTTTGCTCTTCATACCAAACTCAAATCATTGTGTTTACAGTTTCTTTTCTGCTTTTATGCCGTCCAGAAAAACGTTTGCATGTTTATTTTCTGTTAATAGGCGGAAAATGAAAATGAGATTTTTTACTTTGCGTCTTTTCCATATTTTGTTCTCTGGCTTTGAAAAGCAATTCTGATTTTGGTTCCACATCAACAGAATCTGAATGTTGATTCTGATTCATTCGAAAAAGTTTTCGAAAGTTTTTTCACATTTCTTTTAATGTGAAGAAACTCTTTTCACATTAAAAGAGTTGTTTTTTTTTATTGAGGATAAAAATATAGTTTAAAAACTTGTGTTTACTGGATATCCAGAGATAAATAAAGACAATTACAGAGATCTGATGAACACTTTCTATTGTACGGGGAAACCCAGTAATCCATCTGGTTTCATTGAGTTTTCTTTCTGTCTGATTGACGGATTAAATTCAGATATGAGCTGAGGAGGTTGAGAACTTGTGTGTGAATGTTTGGATAAACGGCTGCAAACATGGATGGATCTGTTTGTGCTGTTATTGCCTCTGAGTGCGTTAGATAAAAGCTGAATAAATCAGAGTGGAAGTTTGATCATTGTCTCCTGTCCAGATGACGGGAGCAGCAGGTGGAGGAGGGATGGTGGGATAAGCAGGAGGAAGATGAAGAGAACAGATAACAGTAGAATTAGTGAGGGTTCATTGATTAGCTGTAGAACAGAAGCCCGTGATCATTGATTGGCTCTCAGGGGCAGTTTTACACAATCTGGAGTAAAAAAAGAAAAATGGAAAAGAAAGAGACACCGATGTGTTCAGCACACCGCAGTTCCCTCTGAGATCTGCCTCCTGAATAGTTACTAAGACGATTAGAGGATTACCTGGTTTGGTTTGTTTGGTATTTAAAAATATTGTCCAGACTATTTCATCTTGTTGTTACTGTTCAGATAAAAAATCAGGATGAATAAACTGAGAATTTCACCTGTTTTGCAGAACTTCTCACTCTGCACTGAATTAAAGCAACTTGTTCAGTCCAGTAGCTGATCAAACTGTTCATCCTGTTGTATTTATCCACGACTTTTCACAAGAGGAACACGGCTTCAGATGAGAGATGATTCCGTCTTATGGTCCAAAAATACTGTAGGTTCATTCAATTCAAACATATTTTTCAGAGTTGTAGATGCTGGTGGCTGTAGGAAGGACGGACCTCCTGTAACAGTCAGTAATACAGCAGGTAGAAGAAGCCTCTGACTGAAGACATTGTTGTATGCCAGTCGGATGAAGACCTGAGGGTTGTCTTCTTTATTTTATGAAGAACCTTATGTGCACCATCTTTTATAGTGTCCAGCGCTATATTATTTTAAATTATGAAGTTGCTCTGGGATTTTCTGTTTTCTGTTATAGGGCTTGAAAAATGAACACATAGTAACTTTTGATTAACCAATGACAAATCATTGATGATGTCACATTTGAGGGATCTGGACATTTCAAAATAAATGAATAAAATGAGGGCGAGAACATATCATTTTATGCACAAGTTCTGGGTTTTTCTGTCACACAATTACAACTATTTTGAAATAATTTTCATCTGAAAACTTCCTAAAAATCCATCAAATGTTAAAAACAGCCTAAATTTTAACACTTTGCCCAAACCCATTTTTTCCAGCCCATCATATTTAACTGAAGCCCAACTGGGCGCATACCTGACCAACCTGGCAACACTGCTGTTCAGTGTTGTTTGTGTTGTTCTCTGGGCTGTTACAGCGCCACCGATTGGCCCGGCAGACCGGCACCATTTTCTGTGGTACCGCATCCTGTTTTGTGGACCCACCTTTTTTCTGAATCATTTACAGAAACACATTTGGAGGTATCTGTGAGTCGCTGTACCTTTGTGATGAAGAGACAATGTAGTGGCGTGACCATAAACTTTGGGAAAATCTAAAATTAATTAACATCTTGAGTGAAACGAGTTCAGTGGAAACACATGACCTTAATGTGAGAGGATGCACAGATAGACAGAGTGATGAACTCAGACCCAGAGAGGGTTTCAGGATCATTTAGCTTGTTTTGGGCGCGATGGCGACCTCTGTGGTGAATCAGTAAAACTGCAGTTTAGTTTAATAAAGCAATAGTCTCACCCTGAGAGATCTATGCTGTTCTGATTCAAGTGTCTTTTCAAGCAATACATTTGTAGGTTTTATAAACCATATTTTACTCCTGAATGTAAACAGTTTTTACATTTCAAGTTATTTTTTTTTACTTTCATTTACATTCTGAAAGAAATCCAAGATATTGTTTTAAGTAGAGAAATACATCTTAGAGCAACATTTTTCATAGCTCGTTTCTCAGCTTTTTAGTTTGAAACTGTTTACCAAACTTGATCTCACGGCCACATCTGCTCAAATGTAATAAATCTTTGAGGCCTGGACACAAACAGCCAGCGGGACAGAGCTGAGCTGACGAAGAATTAGGTGTTAAAACCGCTTCAGATACATTGTCTTAACTTATGTGTGTGTGATCTGTGTGTGTTAGAGAGCTGAAACACCTTCAGACATGATAACTCACAGCTGCATTAGTGGCTTAATGACATCCACTCTGTGATAAAAGCTCAGCCGCTCGTCACACACACATCGTCCTC
Source organism: Alfaro cultratus (assembly GCA_903066825.1). Taxonomy (NCBI): domain Eukaryota; kingdom Metazoa; phylum Chordata; class Actinopteri; order Cyprinodontiformes; family Poeciliidae; genus Alfaro; species Alfaro cultratus. The sequence continues at coordinate 8,704 of CAEFZX010012567.1, read as the reverse complement.
TGACGGCCAAGCAGCCATTTACATGCCAGCGGTGGAGCAGAGCTGCACTCAAGGGTTTTAACTGATAACTGAAGAACATTCCTCACACACACACACGCACACACACACACACACCCACACACACACACCCGCACACCCACACACACACACACGCACACACACACACACACACACACACGCACACACACACACACACACCATAAACTTTGAAATAGCTCTGCAGCATCTGTTCAGATGGGACAAAATGAAGATTTACTCTGTAATAATGTCAACAGGTCAAAACATTCCAGTAAACACCTGCTGTCAGTTGAAATTGCGCAGATCTGTCTCTGATAGTTTTCACTCAGGATTCATCAGTGCCTGAGTTTTTAATGAAAGATGTTTCTGGAATAAAACAGTATTCATGCTATGCGTCATCTCTGTTTTATTTTGGAGTTTCCTGGCAGGGTGGCGGGTCTGGTTGCCTCATGGTGTCAGAGGTGAGCAACATGAGGAAACCTGGACATTTTTCTGGTTACCCAGTTGTTTCCCAGTTGTTTCCGAGTTGTTTCCCAGTTGTATTTATTAAATTAATGGAATAACAGGCAACATCTGAGATCTTCATTTTACGGAGAATCCAATATTTGTTTCCTTCTCTTTTATGTTTAAATCTAGTTTAGATTTGTGTTCTATTATACTTGCACAAAATTTTTAATATACTATAATTGAGAAAATGTAGAAGAAATATTTATTTAAAATATGTAAAAGTAGAGATGCAAATAATTGATTTATGATTAATTAAATTAATGGTTTATTGGAATAAATAATCGATTAACTGATAACACTTGGACCTTCTTTCAGTGTTGTAGTTTGCTGTCATCCAGAAGAGGGCGCTGCTGCTCATCCTTAAGCAGAACCGGTTGATGGTTCTAAGGGAAATAATCATGGCAGAGGCATCACAGAACAGGAAAGTTAAATGGCCCAAATGCAGTTTGGTTCCTGTTTTGTTATATTTTATAAATATGTCAAAGTTAATGATGTGAGAAAACCACAATTTTCTGTTTATTCAGTCAGTATTTAATACAACTGACACAATAAATGTTACAATATAGTAGATGTACTTCTTTTTTTAAATTAAGGAAATTATGAAAAAATATCCATTGATGTTAGAAGGAAGGCTGATCCTCTTGATACAAGACAAAACTCAGGATTTTAAAAAATGGCTCCTTTTAATTAATCATTAGTCAATCGATAATAATGTCACTTTAATGTTAGTCTAAAGTTGACTGATAAACTTTAGACTAACATTATTCTCTGTTGTTCTCCTCAAGTATAATCCTGATACATATTACAAATTATTTCCTAAAATTAAGTAGAAAGCAGCTACTACTAATAAATTCATGTTCTAATATTTAAGAAAATATTCAGACTCATCCTCTTTCTTTGTCCTGAACTGTTAAATAATGGGACATCAGACTGTTTCCTTTACCTGTTCTGATAATTGATCAGACAAGAGAGAAAATATTGGGATAATCAGCTGAACTGTGAACGTTGTGAGAAAAGGATCGACTCACCAGTGTGTGATCTCAGTGTGTGAAAATAAAGCTTTGTGCTGCATCTGTTCAACACAAGCCAAAGCTGGGCTAAAATAATTTATGGAGTTTTAACAACAACAACAACAACAAAATCTACTTTTTGTGCTCGGACAGAAAAATGGCAGCTGGAGCTGTGAGCCTGGCAGCGTTTGCAGCATTTTGTAGCTGTTGAACTAAACAATATGAGATCTTTGGTCGTTTGTCTTTCAGATGGAATTTCTCAGCGATGGATTCGATAAACACAGGCGGCCAAAAAACCTGACAGAACAGCATGAAGCTAGAAAGCAGCTGTTAGCTTCAGAAGCATTACGGTTCAGGCAGCAGAAAGTTTCTCAGGCGATAAATAAAGACCTTCTGAACGCTCTCACTGACTTGGAAAAAACTTAGGATTAAAACTTTGAAATCAAACAGAAACTGACCTAAATACTAAAGAGTCATCAGAGTTTTGAGATGTCTGCATGTGAACATGCATTAAGTTTATTTAAAATGTACCCACATACTCTGGTGGTGAGGCCTGGACTGACTGAAGTGGTCAGGACTGGATCAGGCATTAGAGAGTTTTATCACCAGCAGGAGATTCTTGTTCTTAATCTTCCTCCTCCTTTTTTCTGAATGTGAGTTTTATTCACAACATCCCCATTTAAATCACTAGTAACACAGACTAAAGCAGGGACTCCTGCATAGGTGAGTTTTGCCATGTCCCCCTTTTCCTTTGGATGCCAGAATATTTATAAAGCCAAACATCCACAACATCATCCCAGAGTTCATCTTCATTTCACTTCACTGTTTACTCACCTTATGGTTATTTGCGTAAATTGGGGACCAGAATTGTTACATTTTTAGCTGCTGCGGTTTGTTTTCACACTCCACTGTGTCAAACCAACCACAGTGCAGTTTCCCCTCCTGGCCTGTGGCGGTGCTGCAACAAGGACCATTACGACACAAAAACCTCTGAAGACACTGAGCACAGCTTCCTTTGCCAAATGTGAACATAAATCAGATTTTAGCTGTTGGAGGATTTCTCTTTTGTGTCATTTCTTCTGCTAGCGCTGAACTAACACGTTCGTTTTGGTTATATTTACCCAGAATGCCCTGCACTATAGTCTACTTCCTGCTTTTGGAACAATCTACTGTCTGCTTGGCGTTTACATGCATTTGAAACGCACCACAGTTAACTTCAACCAAACAGAGTTGAAATGGACCAGAATTAGCCTTTTTGGTCCACATCAGAGTTTGATTGCACATTCACACCTCCCCAAACGAACCAGACCTTCTAGACAAATGGACTGAAGTTGGATTACAGTGGCTGGTGGGAATGCAGCCTTAAAGTGATGAATCTTCACCAAATCGACATCAGACCACAGACAGGATGAGCCGTCCCTCCCTCTGCCTCTATCAGAGCTCATTTATGTGAGCTAAACATTTAGGAATGGATGCATAATGTAAACTTTACAGCCAATTAAACGTGGACACAATAAACCTTCAGCCGCCATCAAGGTTGATAAAAAAATGCCTTTAGCTCATGATTAAGACCGACTTGTTACAGGGATGTTATCTGTGGATGAGAGGCTTGGATAGGTAGCAGATGTAATGAATTACATCACCTGAGGACAGACTTACTGGGTAGCTCAGTTCATCAGAACCGACTTCCCCCCTAAAGGTTGGTTTACTTTATGTTTCTGACTCCTCATGTTCAGTGATGAATCTGTTGGGTTTTACCAGATCAGATAAAACCTGAGAGTCTGCGGACAGACTGACAGTGACAGACGTTACAGAGCGACATACTGAGAATAATGAATGAGGCTGTTTCCTTTGATTCTCTCAGTCATTTACTGCATTGATTGTTTGCAGGCTGTATGGACAGAACAGAGGCCAGCTATTGGCTCAGGTCATCACCTTATAAACACACTCGACGCCTCCTCAATACAGTCACACTGCATCACCACGGATGGATGGAGGGATGGATTAATAATGAACACACACACACACACACACACACACACACACACACACACACACACACACACACACACACACACACAGAGGCTGGGTGAGATCGAAACGCTTTAACTGCTTATGATCACTGTTAGCTGTGAAGTCCTCGGCTTCCTGTTGATGTACGAGTTTCATCATCATGTTGTTTTCCACCTAAAGTCGACGCCAACGAGTCGCTGCTGCGCCGCTCAGAGCATCCAGGTCTGCAGATTAAATTATATTCTGAGCTTAAAGAAGCCGTCCTGACAAAGCCAAATAAAAACAATCAGAAAAATACTGGCCAACAGAACAAATAGAAATACATTTATCCATGTATTCATCCATAAACATGACTGATCCGTTTTACTTTAGGCTGGAAAATGTCAAATGCTCATGTTTTAGAGGAATTTTAGAGTTTTTATTGTTTCTTTTTGTATGACTGTTTTAATGTTTTTGTATCACTTCTTGGTGACTCTCTGGTCAGTAATACCAGACCTGCTAACCTGCCTACAGTAGTAAGAACTGGTCCCATCTACGGGTCTGGGTACCAGTCTGGTACTTGTGGGGCCCAATTTGGACCAACAGTTGGTCCAGGTGGAAACTCATTCCTGAAAAAAAAAAAAAACACTGTACAACTTAAACTAGTACAACTGTTTTTAACTAAATAAAAACTAATTTAAATACCAGTTTCTGTGTCTGTGTGTTCTAGATCTATGATGCAGAGGGAACGTTGCAGCACTTTATAGATGGAAACGATCCCAGTAAATCCAGTTGGATGAGGTACATCCGCTGTGCGAGGCACTGTGGGGAGCAGAACATGATGGTGGTCCAGTACAGGTAAGAACCTCTGATGTTCTCTGATGCAAAGTTTCAAGGATTTAGTTTTTTATTTTACAAAGCTCCACTCATCCAGGATTGCAGCAATCAGGACCAGTATCCTCTGACAAGTTTGGGGGTGGGGGTAGGTGTTTCAAAATTTGATGGGGAAAAATGTTGGGCTTTTGATTTGAGTTTGTAAAGTCTTTTATTCTTCAAATGTACTTAATGTGTGTAGGAGTAGATTTGTATTTCACTTGTATTAGGATCACTCTCCGGAGATTGTACAGGTTCAGGTGATACTAGCAGAATATGGTGATTATGAGTGCTGAACAGGCATGAAAGAACATTTGTCAGACCGGTAATCATTCACATCAGAGCAGATGCCTCATCAATCCATCTATCAATCACCATTTTTTCCTCATTTGTGAACAAGAGTCCAAGATACTTACAGGTCGTATGAAAACTACTACGGTAGTTTTTTTCCCCCAATAACATTATTATTTGATATATAAATTATTTTTTTTAGCAGAATCAAAACATTCTATTTTTTACAAACTACATGAAGATCAGAGTTTGAAATTCCACCCAGAGCTCTTGAAGTAGGCGGAGCAATGTGCGACGTCATTTAGGTCAAACAACACAACTCTCTGTGCTCTTAGAATGAATGATTTGGATTACCAACCTTTGCTATTAAAAGTGGCTGCACAAATGGTGCAGGCATGATCAGCTGAAAACTTTTTCAGTTTTCCAAAATAGAAGATTTAGATGGAAACTGAGGAAGCATTGCAATCTCTGCTCAGACTGTTTTGAAGTGTCTGCCTTTCCGGTACCTCCGAGTCCGTGCATCTCCAAAGGTTTTGCACCCAATATTTGCACAGAAATATTTTGCCATGTCAAAAGCAAAAACATTGCAGCCATTGCGAAACCCTCTGCAGCAGCCATGACTGGACCTCTTCAGCAACATCACAAGACAAGAGAATGCAGAGAAAACTAAACAAACAGGTGAGTTACTTTTTAATGATCATGTTTATTTCTGTTGTATTAAATATAATGACTGCCTGTTACATATTACCTGACAATGAGTCATAAGAAAAGGACCATAAATGGTTATTTACATCGTGACTACACAACAGGCAGGGTCACTCTTGCAATTTGGTCATTCTGGAGAGGAATGGTTTTTCAGTGCAGAGATTGACTCGTTTAGTACCCAAAAAACTACACTGAGCACCTTGGACAATGCTGCAATAGGCCAGAGAGAAGGAACTAGTTGTATTGTGTTTAATCTGTTATAACCCCTACTCCTTGTGAAAATATATGATTGTTATTGACTCGCATACAGGAAGTGCCACTCTACTTACAAGGCTTGTGAGGACCATCCTATGTTGCCTTTTAAGGGAACAGTAGCATTTAATCTACCCTATGCTGCTGCTACTGCTGTTCTAACACCATCTCAACAGGACCAGCTTCCTCCTGTGGCATAGCTGAGAATTACCATAGAAACTGTTATTTCTGTTAATTTTAGCTTTTACATGGGTTTATTTTTACTCAGCATGGAGTCTGTCACTGTAGGTCAACATGCTAGTGCTAGCCTAGGTCCTAGCATTACTTTTTAAGTTTGCTTTAGCCTTTTAGCTAATTTAAGCTTTTACATGTTTTTTTGTCATTGCATGGAATATGTTACTGTAACTCAACATGCTTGTGGTAGCCTGCTTAATAATGTGGAACATCCTTCTTAAGTAGATTTTCTTTAATTGAGCTCAGCAGGCAAACTAATCAACCAGCTCTCTGAAATTAATTATAGTGATTCAAAGAGCCGTGACGCACAATGCCATCTATAAATTTAATAGCACAACAAAAAATGTAATCTTTATGACACTTAAATCCAATTTGCATAATAATTTGGAACACGGTATAATTTTACCTTATACGCACTGTTCTTCACCAATTTCTAGTACTGTTTGGATGGGATTTTTGCATTGTCAAAAGCTTTTACTCTTCTTCAACAGTTTTTCTGTTATAATAATCCTATTAAGGGACTTTGCAGGATTATAACTTGTTCTATTGCTTCTGCCTATTTCTTACCTTTCTGTAAGTCTTCAGCAATTGACTTCAAACGCTTTTGCCATTTTCACCGAAAGCATTCAGCATTCACCCTTGCATTTTTGCAGGAAATGCAGACTTTCTAGTTTTCATATTCAGTTCCATAACAAAATAGGACTCAGTGTCAAAGACGGACATGCTAGCAGCCAGATAGTTTGACCACGGTGACGTCACATAGGAATAGCTGCTTTAGCATCAAAAATTCAGATTTTTGGTTTTGCTTGGTAGGTCCGTTTTGCTGGCGGGAAGTTGTAGTTTTCATTAATAATTTGGATCAGAATTTTGATGCAATGTATAGATGCAAAATATGCAATATACTAATATTTTAGCTGTGTTCCCCTTTCATTTGACCTTTGACCTCCTTTTCATTGGACAGGACCTCATCCTCAACCTGGAAATGGCACTCCACCCTTTTCTGGCTCAAGACCAGAGACTCAGATTTGGAGGTGCTAGTCTTCATCCCGGCCAACTGCTGTACACTCAGCTGTGAACCAGTCCAGTGAAAACTGGAGATCACGGTCTCCTGAAGTTACACAACCACCTAATCTGCAATAAGAAGAGACACGACCCTGAGGCTTTCTAAATGTATCCACTCATTACCCTGGTTCACCTAGAAATTCTGTACATGAAGGTTATGGAGTCATGGAGATGAAAATGCTTCAGAAACCACATGAGAAACTCTCACTGTTACTCCTCCATTATAGTGTTTACTGAATCAAATTAATCACCTTGAAATTTGTTTCTTTGTGTCAACATTAGTTATTTTCTAGTATTCCCATTGGGTGGCTTGAGTTCCCTTTTAAAGCCTCACATTTTTATCAAGGTCACAATAGGATTACAAACAAGCAATATAAACTTGGAATGTTTTCTAACAAAAGAGATCAGACCCTGAAAATAAGCAGACATAACAAATGATTTAGCTGTATTACATTTTATTGAATCATTTTTGAATGAATTTTATTTAAGTAGGAGTAGTGTCTTAGGAAAAGATATTCAGCAATATATTGAATTGTTTATACACACAAATACGCAATGTTTTCTCCACTATAATTGAATTATTATTGTCAGGGCACAAGGTTATTCGTCATTAAAAAATTTGAATGATAGAAGATGGATACTTCAGTAATTTTTCTTACATGCTGTTTATAAACCTTTGTTTGTATTATATACTATATTATATACTGTATTATATATATACTGTATGTTATATTGTATACTGTATATTTTGCACCTCAACTCGAATTAAGCACAATCTCAATCTCGTTGTAATCTGTGGATGACAATGACAAATAAATCTTATCTTATCATCTCTTTTTTGTGATTAAACATTAACTACTTAAGTACTAAAGACAGTATCAACCAGACCAAAATGAAAATATGATAAAATACATTATATTTATCGTCATTCTGTTGCATCAAATCTTTGATATTTTCTTCATGTTCCTTCTTCATGTCTGAAACATGTTTCTCATGATCATCTTTCAGGTTTCTGAATTTTTCATTGTGTTCGTGCTGCTGATTTTTTAGGTCTTCGACACATTTATGTTTTATATCTTGTACCTGTTTTTCATTGTCTTGTTTTAATGCTGCAAGTTTGACATCACACTTTTGCATCATATCATTTTTTTCTTGATCATGTTCCTGTTTCAGATCTGAAATATGTTTCTCATGATCCTGTGTCTGATTCCTCATTTTCTCGTCATGTTCCTGTTGTAGATCTTTTAGGTCCTCGATGCGTTTCTGTTTTATATCTTTGATTCGTTCCTCATTGTCTTGTTTTATTGCAGCAATTTTATCGTCACTCTGTTGCTTTAAATCCTTTATTTTCTCATTATGTTCCTGTTTCAGATCTGAAATATGTTTCTCATGATCCTGTGTCTGATTCCTCATTTTCTCATCATGTTCCTGTTTCAGATCTGAAATATGTTTCTCATGATCCTGTGTCTGATTCCTCATTTTCTCATCATGTTCCTGTTTCAGATCTGAAATATGTTTCTCATGATCCTGTGTCTGATTCCTCATTTTCTCATCATGTTCCTGTTTCAGATCTGAAATATGTTTCTCATGATCCTGTGTCTGATTCCTCATTTTCTCATCATGTTCCTGTTTCAGATCTGAAATATGTTTCTCATGATCCTGTGTCTGATTCCTCATTTTCTCATCATGTTCCTGTTTCAGATCTGAAATATGTTTCTCATGATCCTGTGTCTGATTCCTCATTTTCTCGTCATGTTCCT
>CAEFZX010012565.1:0-29791 GCA_903066825.1 Alfaro cultratus | reverse complement strand
GCAGAAATGTTCATCCTTCCACTGACTTTCTCTGATCAGAGATGTGGTCACTACCTTCACTGCTTCCTGCCGTATTCACAGATAAAGAAAAACACCTGCTGAATTAAAATCTTACCTAGCAATACTGTTCTCTCTGTCTCCTTCATGGCGAGACGGTTAGCCATGGCCCTGTGCTCTCACCTTGGTATGATGACAGTTTGTTTTTATTTTCCCTCCTGAATGCGTCGAAAACTAAAGAAATAATTATTGATTTTAGGCAGAACAGAAGCAAGCCAAAACCCAGCATCACATGTTGTAAAGAAGTAGAAATTGATTGAGACAAAATCTTAACAGACTTTTTGTTGTTTTCTCTTACTTGCTGGGAAAAGCGACATTTCTGTTAGGGACAGCAGCAGTCTGAACCACATAAGTAAAATATGCTCAAAATTAACAACAATAATAATCAAAAAATCTAAATTTCTTATTCTATCTGTGATTCAACTTACACAAAATATAGTAGTACTGCACACATACAGTGAATGGGTGGATGTTATTTATACACTGTGTGAGTGGCTCTAAGCCAACTGGGCAGACATTAAATTATTATAATTTTGCTAAAAATATATTAAAAAAGCAGCAAATTAGGAAGTAAAGTTGTTTGATAATAATAATAATAATAATAATAATAATAATAATAATAATAATAATAGTAAAACGAACAAACTAGTTGCAAGTATATTGTGCTCTATAGTTATGTTTGTAAAGATGACTGGAATCAATAAAGGTTTCACAAGAAAAAAAATGTGAGCTGTAAATATGAGTCATGTGACAATTCAATAAAAAAATATATTTAAAAAAAATGTGTCGCTATACATCTTGTTATGACAGCTCTATGTATCGGGTTTGCATCATAGAGGTGGAAATCACTTCCGTATTCAGCGAGTTATTGATTAAAAGCTCTAATGCGCGTGTCAAACCGATCACACGGAGTCGAGCGGGCGACCTTTCCAAGATGGCGGCATCCCGGCGGTGCATGCGGCTTCTACTCAAGCATATCTATGCTCTGGTCTATCAGCAGACCAGAACATTTTTTTATATTTCTTCTGCACTGATATGGCAATCCATTGTAACATAAAATCGGTTCCCTCTGACTTTGTAGATATCAAAATCTGAATTGACAGAAAATGCCACAAAGTAGAAAGAGTTCAGCAGTATGAAATTAACGGACTTTAAGATTGCTTCAGAAATCTGCAAATAATTTTCTACTTATTCTGTCATCCACCAAACACAATGTATTTAAAAACGGCCCTGGGAAGCTAAAGTGCTGCTGTCGGCTTTTTCCCAAGCTGAAAGTGGTGCCTTGTAAAAAATCTTTTTTCATTTTTTTTAGAAAAATGTTCATTGTTTTATTGAAATTTCAAAATATGCTATGTAACCCAATTGAAGATATCAATTGATCTTAAAATAAATTTTGACTAGTCAAAATTACAGGTCTACGTACCTTTAATTTAGTTTTGTCTAGTCGCTATTTGCAATATTAGTCAAAATCCTTTAAGATATCTTGAACTATGGAATCACTCAAGACTTAGAATCATGACTAGTCCAAAATTAAAGTGAGATATCTTATTTACTTTATTCCCAATCAGTTTTAGTTGAAATATGTTTCAAATGGCGAAATATCTTGAATTAAAGCTTCCATACAACTTAATAGCAAATCTGACGTCATTTGTACTCGTCAGAATTTAATTTGAAATATGTAAAATTGGTACTTTGTCTTGTGAAAATATAATTAGAGAGTTTCCAAATTTACCAAGACGTCTAGTTTCAGATATCTGGAAAGTGGCGAAAGGGATTTTATGCTCAAACGGCCTGCCATAGATTCATAAACCACCATGTCTGTAAGCAGATTTCAGCCCTTCAGCAGAACTTCACACCTTAACGCTGTGGTTCCGTGAGCTGCGGGTCAGAGAAGTGGAGGAGCGCTCGGGTCTCAGGCTGTATGCTGGTTAGGCTCCTTTTTCGCAGGTAGGTGTGAACTTTAACCTCTGGCTCCATGCAGGTGCCTGAATGCGCAGAGGATCTTCACGCGTAGTAATGAATATTCTCGGGGCTGGGATGATACATTATAAATGTTTATTTTGTTAAAAACATTCAGTGGCAACGACAGTTTTATTGAAGTGGTTCCGAAGGGAGTTCGGAACCTCTTGTGGAGGTAAACCCAGTAAAGAGACCAGCCAGTTTGGACCCTCAGCGTGGTTCGAAATGACAGGCTTTATTCCGGGAAACTCACGGATGAGGAGAATTGGGTGGCCTGTCGCGGGAGCGCGCATCGCTCCAAACTGTCGCAAACTGATGAGAAAACGGACTGAGACATGAGCGAAGAGGCAACTTTTGAAGATATTCGTAACATCATCATGTTTCTTAACACGCGTTTCCAGTTTGCTTTTTCCCCAAATATTGTCTCATCAATATCTTTACTCATACCAGTCATATTTCATATCAATAAGACAATATTTAGGGGAAATAGTGAGGGCATGCAGGGTAATAATTTGCTTTGCCAAAACATGCGTCCCCCCTGCTAACTTGGAGAAATAAAGAGTTAAGAGGGATTTCATATTTTCTACATACTCGCACTTCTTCTCTGAGCCACTAGTATAAGTTTAATATTGATAGGACAAGAATTAGGGAAAATAGACCGTGTAGATACTGGCAGGCGCAGAAATTATGTTGCCAAAAAACCCATCTCCTCCTATATTAAAAGACTTAAGGGTGATATAAAATCTTCTACATATTGATACAGGCTCTCTATTCTCTGTTCATGCGTTCAACTATTATGGTGTTAAAAGATAAAGCGGGGAATTTCAAACGCAGCGGAGAACATGAACATACTCATCGGACACAGACTGAAACATTCGACTCTTATGTGTCTCCATACAGGCGCCAACACCGTATTTATTTAAATTCATTTGCGAAATGAAACCCACCGTTTTAGGGAAACACGATAACGTTACGCACAGTATATCTTTAAAAGTTGCCTCTTCGGTCATATAGTTCAGTCCGTTTTCTCATAAAGCTGCGACAGTTGAGAGCGATGCGCGCTCCCGCGACAGGGCCGCGTTTCTCGGCACAACACCTGCGCTGTGACTCTTTCTAGGCCGAGGTCTCCCTCCTGCTGCTGCAGAGTAAAAACTGTTTCACACTCTGTATTATCAGCGCCCGTTGAGGACATTTGAGCTGTTTAGTCTTATTAATCTTCAGTGAGTCTCAGATAATTGTCTTCTTTGCGAGCTGTACGTCAGCGCCGCCGGTTCCTCTTATGTTCTGGTCAGAACCAGTTTCTAAAGGAAATGTATTTCCTTCCAGTTTTACCACCCTGAATACACTTGCTGTCTCGGCATAGTAGAATAACAGATTTCCTTTAAAAAGTTTTTATTATTATTATTTTTTTTACCCCTGGCATTTATGAGCCTTTAATAAATTAGACTTCTGCTCTGGATACTAAACTAACCTAATATATTGTATCTTAAATAAATCCGTGCTTCCCTTTCGCTCGGTTTTCATTGTACAACAGAAGCTTTTTATAATCTGCTTGTCTTTTTTTTTTTTCGCAGCAAGTTCGAACCATTGCTAAACAATTTTAAGTAACTTGGATTCAAAAATTCTAAATATCTGTGAGAAAGTCGTTATGCATATGGCCATACAACGTGACGTCACGTTCCAAAGCTCTATTGTTTGTTTATGAACTGAACAGATTTAGAGACTTTGAAGTTATTGTAGCTACGCCAACTTCCCAGAAAACGAAACTTAACTTACTCTGATGTTTCGAGTTCAAAAAGTGGTAAAATAAATCAATAAATAAAAAGAGTTTCCTAAAACCTCCGTCATCACACCGGACGTTTGTGATGACGTCCGGTGTTACGTCATCACAAACGTCATCACAAACATTAGACCTCCATGGTGGAGGTCTAATGTTTGGCAAACGAAAACACCTGGTGGGTGGAGGCTCCACCTGTGACAACGGGCTCCACCCACCCGGTGTGTTTCGTAATCACTTAATTTAATAGTTGGGTCTAACAGTTACCAAAGTGATCTAAACAATTCCAAAGATAAAAACTAATTACGGATTTTGGTTCTAAACTAACTTTAACTGCCCAAAGAGAAACTAAATGGATGGAAATTACAATTTTACCAAATTTAACTTGAATGGCCACAACAATATTTCTAAGATCTGCTTGATTCAACGTAAATACAGAGAGGGGCTAATCTGTTGATTATTGACTTTGGATTATTGATTAATAATTGGATAGTAAAAGGTGCTTAACTGGAGTTTTTTTTTTGTTTGTTTTACCCGTTTTTACAGAATTTGAACAGGTGAAGCTAAAACTATGACACTTGAGGAATTATGGGTAGTGCATATTCACAAAGTTATTTTTCTTTAGTCTTAAATGCAAAATGTGTAGATTCTTTTGTACAGTTTTGGTTTTGTTACTGCTCTCAGTATATTGTTCTGTATACTTCTGTTAACGATGAATCGACTACAAAATCATTTGACGATTATTTCAACAATCGATTTATCTTGATACATCCAATTAATCATTTCGACACTATTTCACATCCATTAGAGGTCAGAGGGACATGGAGTGTTTTCCATGAATAACCAAGCTGCTTCAGAGCATTAAAGAAAATTTAAATGTCTGTGCTAATATGAGAATATGTAGGGAATCTGTAAAGCACTCATTTAAAATCTCTTGTAATATCTTTTAATGACATTATACGATAAATGCATAAACCTCTCCAGTTCTACCTGGAAGGTAACCTCATCTATCTTGTCTTAAATCTCTCGGCTCCGCAGCATGTCCTCCGCTCTAACCCGTCATGTGATCTGGCAGTCCGAGGGGCTGGTGGCCTACCTGAACCCCCGGCCCTGGACCCCGGGCTCCGTGATCCTGGAGAGCAGCGCTCCAGGCAGCGCGGGAGGCAGCGTCTTCCACCTCAGCGAGTCCGAGTGCTCAGCCTGGCTGCTGGGGGCGAGGGCCGTCGCTGAGCTGCTGTGTGACAGGCTGGGTGTTCGGAGGTGTGCTCTGGTCAGCAGACCCCACAGAGACAGACCTGCTCAGGTGAGAAGAATTACTCTGGAGGAAAAATAAACTCCGATTTAAAGGATTTGTCCTTCGCCATGGGGGGCTAGTTTCTATCACACAGAGGCTGAAGGAGGTGCAAATGGAGTCAGAATTCTTTCCGGTGCAAATTACGAGTCTATTAGACGATTCCAGCTGCAAAATCAATACAAATTCATTTTGCAGAACCCAAACGAATTCTACCGATCACTTATGTTTTGAAACTACTGTTGTGAAAGCTACAACATACCTGCAGGCTAACTAGCTAGCTAGATCACTATGGAGACAGCTTGAGTGTTAGCTTGTTACGCTGCAGCCAACACCTAAGATGACGATTATTCTGCTTAATAAGAAAGTTTATCTAACGTTCTGTATAAAATTATTGCCCAAGTCTATCCTAAATAGATCATTCATATCTTAACCATATAATATCTTATATTATAGTATAATACTTTATTTTCTGCTGTTTAAAAAAAAAAAAAAAGCAGCAGTGGGCACAGCTAACAGAAAAGCTAGTTGTGGTTTAAGGTTAGCGCAACTAGCTCTGTAGCGGATGTTAGTTTTTCACTAATAAAGCTAAATGCTAATTTAGTAGAATATAAACATCTACCTATGTGAATAATTATTAAGTTGATAACCAAAACTTTAATGTAGAAGTTTATTCAATATAAAGTTTACAAGAGAGTTGTGTCAAGTTAGTTCTGTAGAATTTATCCAGAAGAGTTCATTTATAGAAAGTACGCTAAACGTTAGCGAAGGAGATGAACGACAGATTAGCTGCGCTATTTGCACATTAGCGGAAGTGTGACTGCCACCACTAAAAAGAAGAGGGATCACAGTACGCGTTTTTGTTTTGTAAATATGTTAAAACACCCTTACCTAAAACTGTTATTACTCCAAGGTAATTTGCTGCTTGTACCAATACAAATGAAATTGATCAGATTTTATGTTTTTAAGGTTTCAGTTGCTGTTTCTTAACAATTTTTAAGTATCACTTCAGCTGCGCATGTCTGAACTGAAATACTGGAACGTTAAAGTAATAAGTGTCTTCTGCATATTTTATTAGGTGTTCTTGGTTTGCAACGCTTTGGTTGATCAAGTTGAATTCACTTTGCTCCCAACAGATCTGTGTCCTGCCCCTCCACGGTCTGGACGCAGAGTGGCACCCCCACCTGGCCGGAGAAGAGGAGCACAACGCTCACGACCCGGGATACTGCACCTCCAAAACGGCTCCTCGATGGAGCGACTCCAGCCTGACCGACGTTCAGAACCGAATCAGGGCGAGGCTGCCGCTCCCCGACGCGCCGCCCGACCTCACGTTCCTGGGCGACGACCCGGCTCACGCCGGCCTCTTCTCGCGCATCGTCCGAGGGGAGGAGAAGCAGTGGCGCGTGTGGGAGGACGAAAGCCACGTCGCCTTTCTCACGCCGTTCCCCAACTCCCCCGGCTTCACCGTGCTGGTCCCGCGGCGACCTCTGACCTCTGACATATTCAGACTGCGGAGAGGAGACTACGAAGCGCTGGCGTCGGCTGCCAGGAAGGTGTCGCTGCTCTTGGAGGAAGGACTCGGCGCTTGGGGGGTGGGGCTTATTTTCGAGGGCTTTGAAATCGACTACGCTCACGCCAAGCTGATTCCGCTGCTGTCGCCTTCGCCGTCGGGGGAAGGAAAGAAAGCCGCCACGCCTCGCTCCCCGCACTTCCACCCCACTTACCCGGGTTATGTCACGTCAGAGGACGGACCTGAAGCTGACCCGGAGAACCTGAAGGAGATGCATGCTAGAATTACTGAAGCTTAATGTCGCTGCGTTCAACTCAAATATATAAATCATCAAACAAGTTTTTTATCTTTCCATAAAAAACTTTGACTTTTTATTCAGAAATCTGATTAAATTAATGTGAATGCTAACATTCCAGTAAATTTACAAGATGTGATCTTTACAAATGAGACTCCAGTGTATGTATTTTAAATGACTTCTTATTTAAAATAAACAAACAAAACTCTTGGTATTGATGATACATTTTTAGACAAACTGATGACTTTTTATTCAACACAAAAGTTGCACACACACACAATGCCCCCCCACCAATAAATGAAACAAAACAAAAACAGTTATTATAGAGAAATTGACACGTTATTAGAGTGAGTAAACCAGAAGGATAATTGCCTGCAGTGCCACATATTTCCTGGAATATTTACTTCCTGACGTATTTAGTTAATCATCTTGCATAAACTATACAACCCCTCATTACATCACTCCTAATTGGTTCCACTGAGCATTTCTTGCTGTGGAGCTAAATTAATTAGAGCCTAAGTGCCCATTAAGTGTTTTGTAAACCCCACACAGCTTTAGAGCTTCATTAAAAATAAAACGAGCTTAAAAGTTTCCGTAGCAACCAGCAGTGAAACGTAATTCAGCTGCAAAGATTACTGATAAATCAAAACGCCTGCGAGAGAAAGGTATATTTAAACGAGCTGCAAGATATGATTTCTTTTAAAATTCAGTTGTTTATAGAAAGCCTTTAATATTTTTGAAACATTTTATTTGATGTACAACTTCTTTTTTTCTTTTGCTAATTCAAATTGGCTAGTTACAATTGTTGCCATCGCTGGTACAGAGGCATCAAAGATTTAAAGTGAATTATTATTGCAGCAGCAAAATCTGAAAATGAGCCATTTAAGTAATTAATGAGTCCAGTCTTCAATGGAAAAAAACCTAAAAGAAATACATTTTAATTATTCTGTTCAAATATGATTTTGTGAAGTTATACTTTACCTTCTGAGTTAACCAAAGACTGTTTAATTAGTAGCCAAGACTTCATGTTTCCCTCAGGTATAACTGGTGATGGGGAACAAGTTCATTTATTGTGTTTATTTAACTTATCAGCATAATTATTAACCTGGATGAACATAATTCAATTCCTTGATACTAATTGAAGCAATTTATTTAAGTGGGATCAACAATTGTCTTTTTTCAGCACGAGATTAATGCGATTATCTTCTTTAGTTGGCAAATAAAAAATATTGAGGGCAACGGAGATGATAAATCTAAGCTCCCAGTTGGATAACGGGAGAAAACCCAACGTTTCCTTGGGTTTTACCACATCGCCATGATAACTGTTTATTTTAAGACTCTTGTGTGCGTCTGTAGCCGTAAGGGTGACTTTCCACACGGCCGGGTTAACCCTTGACGTCGGCCGGGGTTTCCGAGGCCTTCTTGCAGCAGATCCCGTTCAGTCCCTCCGACTTTGAGATGTAGAGCAGGGGTTCGATGCTGCAGCTCAGGTCCATGACGGCGAACACGCTGATGCTGATCAGACAGAGGTACTCGAAACGCGTGTAGTAAGACACAAAGGGCATCGAGGCCACGGGGGGAAGGTAGTTGAAGACGATGATGCCCAGGTTCTTCAGCACCATCTTGAAGGCCCTCTTCTTCACCGGATGCATCTTTTCCTTCCCCACCACCGAGTGCCGGAGGGCCCAGATGACGGAGATGTTGCAGAAGACCATGACGGCGAATGCAAAGAGGATGACCCCGGAGAAGATGCCGGTCACGCTCAAAATGCCGTGGATTCCCTTGATGATGCTGTAGGGCATTATTAAACTCCAGATTACGACACAAACGCAAATGCGGGTGATGGTGTCTTGGTAGTGTGAGAAAAACACTGGGTGGACGACAGCCATGTAGCGGTCCACGCAGATACACACCTGGGGGTACACACAGGGAGAAAGAACTATTTAGCAATTATTTTAATTAGCTCTATTAATTTCTTTGGCTTTTAGGCTTGTAAAATTACCGCAGGGTACTTGTGCTTTTTTCAGTGGCGCTATCTAATTTGGGTGTCGGTGAAGAGCTCGACAAAAGCCTTCGTTCCCTCATTACCTTTTCACATTAGAACCATGAACTTCCGAGTATTTGGGTTGATCTTGAACTGGAATGAACTGGAAAAACTTAGAGCCAAAGTGAAAAGCGAAATGAAAATGAGAGACGGTTTTGAAAAACTGCAACAAATAGAAATCTGAGAAATGTGGTGTGTTTACATTCACCACCAGACAGGCGGGTGAAAGCAGTTTTGAATTCAGACCATGTTTCACCTGAACCAAAGCACCGATTCAAACCGCCAAAAAACAAAACGCGCGAGCTCACGAGCGGCGTGCTGCGCTCGCGCCTCAAGAGAACCACTGACACAGTGATATTAGGCGACGTGTTTCGACGAAGTTGTCGCGCTTTTTTTGCTCGTGCGCTCTCGTCAGAAAAGCTGATACGTTTCCGTTAATAATAGATATTTCGACGGATGGTCAGTCAGACAGTCAGATACGGTTCCCTCAGTTCATCACAGGGGGGAACGGAGCCGGAGCACCGATGATTCTTTTGTCTCCAGTGGTTGAGGCACTGACTTCATGACGAGCAATCAGCTGGTTGAGGACAAAGGACTGGTTTTGTCTCACGGAGACCGAAACCAAGCAAACTGCTCCTGACGCCATGTTTAAAACGTGAGCAGGGCCAGTCCCTGACAGGCAAAGGCTAAGGGCGCCAGTCCAGTGGGCGCCATTAAAAGGGGTAAAAAATATATATATATTTTCACTATTATTTTTAAAACTTACAGTTAATAATGTAAGGATTCTATTCAAATCTAGCAAAGAATATAAAATACTTAATCTAATAATATCGATACTTTACTAAGCCCCACTCCTCCTTTCCCACTAGTTGGTTTGTTCCTCACTATCACAGTAGAATGACAAAGTCAAGAAAAACTTACAAGAAAAAGTGGTGCTAGGTCCTTCACCCCATATGCAAACCTCTGGAAGATCCAGATCTTTTTGTCGTCCAGCTCCAGCCTGTTGACCAACTCTATAGGGGTCATCAAGCAGAAGTAGGCGTCCAGCACGGCCAGGTTGAGGAAGAAGATGTCCGACGTGGAGGTGTTCTTCTTTTTTGAAGCAATTTGCCAGATAACGAAGATGTTGCCCGGAGTGCCAACGACCAGGTTGATCACCTTGCACGCAAAGTAGAAGGCAAAGGGCTGAGGGGACACGGCGCATTCTGGGTAATTGTACCAGATTGGGCGAACACGACTCCCGGTGCTGGTCAAGTTGTCATACAGGCTGGTGTTCAACATGTTTTAAATCTGGAAGGAAATAAAAGTTATGGTTTATAATTCATGTCTAATCCATTAAGATCGTACTTAATAGAGAAAGATCTCGTCAAATGTCTTACCTCAACACAGCACCGACCTTCTTATCCTGACGATCACTGGGACAAATAACTCACTCTACAAGGACCAAGTGTACAGTTTCAGGAATGGGACAGAGTTAGATCATGTGATTCACGTTCGTAACATTGAGCTAAGTTGTAATTGGTTAACTACATCAACTTGAGTAGCTGTCTTCAGTGATTGGATGGTGTGCAGGTGGATGAAAGGCGTGTTTAGGCTGTGGTGGAGATGGATGGTGGAGCAACTTTTTTAAATAACGTGCAAAGTTGTAAAAGCTCTCCTGTTACCCAACATTTCTCCTTTTTTGATTTTAGAAAATGATATTTTAGGTTGCAGACTCTTTAGTAGGAAATGTAACATAAGTCGCCAACTGGATGGTGAGTTTCGTGTTTCTGCGGCAGCATGATGATTCTCCCATGAGTATTTCATCTACAGTAGCAGAACAGGAGCTTCGTCTCACTGATGCAACCTGAAACCGTAAACAACTGATGTAAGGTTGGCAAATGAGAAATCTAATGCAAGATGTTACTGTAGAGCTGCAGAGACTGAGGTAAGGAACTTCACAATGGACACAAATAGATGCATTATGATGTTGGTGCCAACCACAGTGCAACATGGAGAGACATGGAATTGGGTTTTCAAATTGTCGTGTGACGACATTTCTCTGGTACTTTCGAGGTTCTGGCGGGCCATGACTTCTGCAGGTCTCCATCTTGACAGAAGGCTGAGCTGAAACTTCTTCTTCTTCAAATCATCCAAACTTTGTGTTCCGACCTCAAAAAGTCCTGAAATCATTAAGTTTATTCCGATAGTTTAGAACCACAATGAAACCGAGTAGTTATACCTCTGAATAAGTTTTTTTTTTTAGTTTGAATATTACATACATCTGTAGCCTCCAAACCGGGGTTGTCCCTGAAAATGTAAACGAAGCTAATTGTTACATTTTTCAAATGAAGTGTCAACATTGTGATTCTGAAATGTTTTCATTAATTACATCTTATTTTTCTTAAACTGTGCAACAAGGTGGTGCAATGACTAAGATAATTTATCATTCAGATTATTAATAGCATTTTATGAGACTGATAAAAACTTGTAATGTGCAAATACAACATAATATATGTAGCCTTATCCTTGCTACACTACCAAGTCAAAAAAAAAAATCTGATGGTGACATTTGTCTTAATTCAAACTTTTTCTGTTCATTTTTTAGATTATTCACGATCTGTCAACATAACGTTTTCTTTCCATTTGTGTCCTGAGCAGATTTTTCCAACTCTACCAACTTCAGCAGGAAAGAAAAAAAACAACAACAAAGATGTTATAATCCTTTATTAAACAATAACCTTATCAAATGTTCTGGTTTAACGGAGTCTGCATTTCAAAATTGAAGCAGCTGGGTCATTTTTCTGCTTTGGTTTTATTAAGGAGAACAGAAAAAAAGCAAAAATATGATGCGTTTCCCCCCCCAGCTTTTTCACACAGATTTCTTTATGCAAAAGCTTAGGAAGGGTTACATATGTTGAGTTGTGGAGACAGGAAAGCCGGTAAAAGAACTCAACATACCGTAAAAATAAAAAACAAAAAAAAACATTTACAACATAAATGCAAGCATTATGTTGTAAAGATGTAAGACATTCATTGTTTAGTAAAGCGTATTCAGGGATAATCAGTTTACTTAACTGACAAAAAATAAAAACGCAGATTAAGAAAGGAGTCTTTTTACTTCAGTTCTTTGCACTTTAATATGAGGATGAAAGACACAAAGTTGGCTATTTGTTTTAAAAAGTAACACTTCGGTTCGACTTTACCCGCCGTCCTATTTGATTCTATTTGTGCAGTGGCTTTTAAAAATGGGTGGTAATGAGACAGACATGTATAAAAATAAACAAAAATCGCCTTAAACTTTGAAGCAATCTCAAACCTGTGCTACGATCTCTGAGAAGAAACAAATCCTGAGTTTATTTTTGTCTAGATTTGAAAAGGTGGGTAGGAATCAATTATTTCCCATCATATCTAGTGCAGATCTGAGTAAATGAATACATATTCCTCTTCTAAATCATGTCTAAATATGCTACATGACACGTAAAACAAAAGGTACTGGCAGCTCTGCCAATTTATTTAAAATTTGATTCGTTTCTGAGAATTTTTAAGGTCTTAAGAATACAGTTGTAGTCAAATCTATCCTTCAAAGCAGATAATATAAATTTATAAATTACATTTTTGTCTAACAAATAGAAAAGAATTTAGCTTGAAAAGTTCCTATAAACTCCTCAGTACAAGGAAATGGAAAGAGATCTTTCATGCGATTAGCATGGCGTCTATTAAAAAAGACGTTCAAGTATTTCAAACACCAGAAATTAAATAAGCACACTAGAGTCTCCTAAAAGAGTGCAAAATATAATCACACAAAGCTGCATATTTTACTTTTTTTTTTTTTTTTTTTAGAATTTACCTCAATAAGAAACAATACTGACTAAATATGCTCACCTGCTTCCTGCCATGATTCTTACTAGTCAATCAAAATGTGATAGATCGTGGCGGTGAGACAAAAATCTAAAATTAATTTAAAAAATAAAAATTCTGCGTATGCTAGTACACTGAACCAGGAAGCAGGAAAATACTCATAAATAGAAATAATCAATAGGAAAAATCTTAAAAATTATCTAGTGGCACGCTCATAATTGTAAGCATAAAGTTACCAGAACCTCATGCTACCAAAAGGTTTCACGTTTGGTCAAACTTCATTCTTCTGTCCGCTAAGCTAATTGTGCTCTGCACAAAGAGCTCCTCTAACTTTAATATTACCAAACAAAACACTTAAAAAAAACCCTGCTGCTTTACAGACAGCTGGAACAGGAGTAACATTACTCAACACCTTTTCAGTAGAAATGAGTCCTTTACTCATCGGACAATAAGGGAGAACTTTCATGTCTTTAAACACGTGATGCAAAGGGATTCTCAAACGTAGGCGAGCGTTCCGTGGACACGGAATCGGTAGAGACACGTGTATTCGACGTGACCCCAGTTAGAGAGAACTCGCAGCTCCACGAACCGGTACACCTCGTCACTGGGGTTCTGCGCCGGAGCAGGGGAGAAGAGGACAACGGGACGAATGGAGGAGAGGAGAGGTAAGAGAGGTTAACGAAGACTTAGACTGTATTCTGTTACTATGGAAACAGAAACGAGAGGTACTGGTAATAGTCGGACGGCTTATTAGGGATATTGCAGATAGAAAAGTGAAGGAGGGGTACATTTCTGCCAAAGAAATCTCAGAAATTGAAAGAGTTTGAAAAGTCAAAGGTTTGCTAGAAAAAAACTTGGAAACTTCTGAGTATTAAAAGTAAAACATTTTTTGCAAGTCAAACATTTTCTACTTTTGATGCTCAGAAATTTCCATGTTTCTTTCTAGGAAATTTCTGAGATTAATCTAAAAATTTTGAAGTTTTTTCTAGAAAACGTTCAACTTCTCAAACTCAGAAATTTAGAACTTCTTTTCGACAAAAATTCTGAGATTAATCTCAACATTTCTGAAATTTCTGGTGGAAATTCACTCCTCTTTATTTATTTATTTTTTAAATCTACAATATCCCTCATACACCGGCGTGTAATAGAGACCAGTCTGAACTCACAGGCAGTTTAAACGTCTGAGTTGACTCTCCGTTTTCATCATAAAAAAACGCCCCGAGCAGCGATCCGTCTTCTGTGTCATTTTTCAATCCCTGGAGGAGAAAGAAACAGAGGAAAGCTGCTCTTAACGAAGCTCTCTCTACTTGAGTTGTCATAGTGATTTATAATAATAATAATAGCTGACAATACACAGGTCACCTATTAACGCAGTTAATCACATTCTTTTTTTTTTTTTTTTTAAAACATACAAAAGTCTTGAGCCGGAACCTTTGTTTTCGCGTGTTTCTGGCAGCCCCATAAATCTGACGCACAACTACAAACAACAGCAATGGTTGACAAAGCCACTGGGAGTTCATTTTTACTTTTTTACTGGAAAAAACTATTGCTGTGTGCAAGTTGTTTTTCTTTTTTAAATCAAGTCCCACCACTAGATAATAATAATAATAATAAAGAATATTATTAATATTAATAATACTAATAATAATAATATGTTTCACACAAGATTAGCAATATGAAGGTTTGGAGCACAGTTAAGGTTCGGTTAGATCTTCTGAAATGACATATAATAAATACAGTTTATCACATCTGACTATTATAAAAGTCAGCTCCAATATTTGCCAAGAAGTTTTTTTACACTGAATTTAGACACTGGAAGGCATGAATGAATCTCTACATTTTATATTCGCTAATGAACTAGCTGAAATAATTACAGAAAGTCATCCATTATTGGCAGAATCATTTATCATTTTTCTTCTTTTATGTTGCTGTGTGTTATTGTCATTTTTGTAACCGGCTGACTTGCTGCCTGAAAGGCATGTGGTGCCACAAATGTATTCAAATCAGCTGAATGGAGTGATTTGTAGAGCAAAATGTGTCACTGACATTGCAAGGCAACCAGTCCCACCACAGAGTTTTGTTTGAGCTACCGGGACACACAAAACCAAAAAAAAAATAAATAATTAAAATAAAATGCGTGGAGCATCGTAGAACTCACGTAGACTTCGAAGTCTTTTAGCGCCGAGTCGATGTGGCCGGTGGGGGAGTTGTAGCGAGGCAGGTGGTCCAGAGTCACATGACTTATCCTGATGGGGTGAGACAGAGAGATGACCAGGGAGCCTTGGACGCCGTGGAACGCCCAGCATTTCCCCGGGAGCAGCACTGGGTAACCCTGGAGACACAGCAGGCTTCATTAGCAACCCCGCCTGGGAAAGCTAACGTTTACCGACGGAGCAAACAGGATGTCGCACCTGGATGACGGTGCGCGGGCTCTCAGACGGATACCAGAGAGGGAAACCAAAGAGAGTGATGCATGCCGAGCGAATGCGATACGTCTCTGAACACCGCGTGCTGACGATGCTGGCACCTTCACAGACACGCACAAAAAAAGACCAGATTAATGGGAAGAAGAAAAGGTCATTGTGTGTCTTCAATGCACAATAAAAAATAACAGATATTTTACACACACTAAGAAAAACGTTCAGATTGATATAAATATTTAAATATTTCTGGGGGGTTTTCATTTGAAAAAACATCAAACCTAAGGAAGCCGAGAGAGGTCGTATTTGCATAGTTTTTTTTTCCCTCCTCGATATAACAAGATATTTATGTTTTGTTGTCACAAAATGACTGTTTTCTTCAGATAATTTCTTCCGTTATCACAATTTAGTTTTTCGATTGTTTTCTAGAGATAATGAGTTACGGTTACACACACATGCCATAACTTACACTTAGACATCCTCTCAGGTTGTCGTGGCAGGCAGAATGGAATCAGACTTAAAACACACACACACACACACCAATCAACTTATCTCAAAAAAACGATCTGGAAATTAACTTATCTCGAGAAAACCATTGGGGGAAAGTATCTGTGGTCTCGGCTTCCGTACCAAACAAAGCAGACTTGGTAGAATTTTAAACACAAACTCTGGCAGGAGATTTTAAACCTCTGACCTTGAGTCTCAAGAGCAAAGTCAGGCATTTTGTCAGCCTCTGGACGTCTACAGTCTGTGCAGTCCAATTTGACCCCCAGCCTGTTTGCTTCCTGTTCCTGATTGAAGAACAGAGCTAACAGTGAGAAACACACACAGTCAGGAGTTCATACTTCCGCGACGATCTCCAGATGGGCTACCTTGATGCGATCAGTGAGCCACTTCTCCATGGCCAGCTGGAGCTCTGGTGTGAGCTGGTTGTGTGCAGAGTCTGGAGCTGGTGTCGCCTGCATGGAGGACAGCTCCTGGGACAACTACGGCAACAGAGAGGGGCCACAGTGAAACCGGAGCAAAGTGTTGGGGGTGGGGAGGAATCGTCTCCGCCAGTCAGACACGTTTCCATCGGTTACCTTAGCGTTCTGGGTCTCCAGAGTTTGGATCTTGAGGCTGAGGCTGGCAGCAGCGGAGCGGCTGTCCATCTGATGATCTTCCATCTGCTTCCCCAGACCAGAAACCTCCTGCTCCAAGTGGCGGCGGATGTCAGAGTCCGCCGCCTCGATCTTCGCCTTCAGGAAATCCACGTCCAGCTGATGTTTCTCCTTCAGCTGGGGGAAAAAGATACAGAGAAGCTGTTGGGTGTGGATACTGCTGGTCCTTACGGAAAGGCAGTTCTTTATTAAAATAATCACACACTCATTCTGCACATTGTGTGCAGACTTAGCTGTGAAAAAACATTTGCCCTCCGCTCCCAGTCCCACTCCCAGATTTCTTCTGCTTTGGCTTATTTAATTACTCTCACGATTCAGATTCTCAGAGACATTTAAATATCAAACTAAGATAAACACAAAAAGCAGTTTTCCAACAATAATTTTACTGGATGTACTTAGAGGAAAAAAGTTATCTAAACCAACGCATCATGTCTCACTCTAAAAAAAAAAAAAATCTGAGCAGATCTGAAATTTATCCATCAAAAAAAGCAAACAAGTGCTATGTAAATAAAATGTATAATTACTATTATTAAATCTCAGTGATGTCAGAAAATTAAAGTGATGTGGTTCAAAATGTTAGATGTAAGAGCTATTAAATATATTTTTGTCAATGTATATAATTAAAGTTATTAAAAATAAAGAATGCTAGTTTTTAAACCTGCAACAGCAAATAAAAGAATCCAACAGAAGATCTATAATTTCTGCAGTTTCACATCTCAAGCACCAGAGGTCACTCTAAGCGCAGGTGAGCTAAATTAAACTGAACCTCATTTTCTAAGAATCTTCCAACAATAACAATAGAAACGGCTCATTAAAGGACATTAAAAAAAGAACTGAATATAATAAAGCAGAACACTGGATTTGGTTCAGCCAACTGAGAACAACTTGACCGTTTTCCAGCCCATTTGTTGATACATAAATATAAAGATAATACTTTTAGCCGAATTAACATAAAAATTGGTTGATGGGTTAAAATTACATATTTTTTCTGCTGCTGTTATCATTGAGTCTCAAAAGTGAATGGGTTCATTTAGTTTGTTTTTTTCAAAAGTTTCTCCAACAAAACATACAAAAATCACCTTTGTATGCCACTTATATGCTAAAAAGCAATAATGAAATTTTCTCTTTTTGTCAAGTGAAGTCTGAAGAGAAAATGTGTGTATGTGGAGGTTGTTCTGATTTAGATTTTTCTGGACATTGTATTAATTGATCACCATAGATGCTGCCATGACAGCTGGATAAATGAATCAAAAAAAAAAAAAAAAAAAAGAGGAACTAACACAAAAGCAAACCAACCTGGCAGAGAAGCTGTTCCTGTTTCAGCTGAAGCTCCACCTGGGATAGAAAAACACAAACAAATTTAATAAAAATCTGCTTCTGGATCAGGGGTCAGGCCTCAAATCCATTCTAACCAACTTATTTTGTTGACTGTTCAATACCATTTGCAATAACTGAATATTACAAATGTTAAATTTCTCTCTATTGATGCCTTTGTCTTACCAGAAAATCTTGCATCTTTACTTGTACAGCAGCAGAAACGACATATGGATCCTGGATGGAAGGAAAATATACTTTTAATCAACTCAAATGAGAAAACATCACAGTTGTGAGCAAAGCTGAAACACACGGCATCTTTCAAAACAAGCAGGTTGTAAATAAATGTTTACGCCTCTTCATGCTCTCAATACATACTAAAGCCATGTTTTGACTGTGGGCATGATGCCCTTTCTACAAAGCACGTTATTATCTGACAGCAAACACAAACCTTCAGAAAGTTTGGTTTTTTTACATCAGTCCACACGGCATTTTGCCAAAAGTCCAAATGTGAGTTGGAGTATTTAGCTAGAACTCGGGTTCACTTTAAAACTCTGCAGAGATCAGGCCTGCATGTGACTCATAAAGTAAAACGCAGCTTTTGTATTTACTCAGATTAACTTTTGTCTGATATCAGAATTAGTTTAAGGACCTGAAATATTTCCATTTTACAAAGTAGCAAAACCGAGGGATGCACGGATCCACTTTTATCGCTTCCGATACCGATATCTGAAGTTTAGTATCGGCCGATACCGATATCTGAAGTTTAGTATCGGCCTATACCGATCTGATACGGAAAAACAGCTGAATAGGATTAAAAAGTTTATTTTTTAAACACAGACATACATGTACCGAATTACAAATTTATTTGATAACTCTGCACCAGCAAAGAACAAAGCTAATTACACAAATACCTTCACAAGCTTGTTGTGAAAAACAACTTTAATTTGTTCAGTCGGTGCAAATAGGAGTAGAACAACCAATGTAAAATAAATAATAAAGAAACTGACAAAAACAACAGGTTGACTACCTCGGCCAAACACGTACAAATAAACTGCAACGCACTTTCTTTCAAATGTTTCACAAACTCCAATTAGAAATTCTAAATATAAAATAAATAATAAAGGACGACGTCGGTCAAAGAATACAACTAGAATGAATATATCAATTCTTATGGATCAGCCACATTGTCACAGACACCCAATCTAGAATTTATTTCAAAAACGAGATTGATACAGATATCAATATCGGATCGGTGCATCGCTAGTGAAAACAGAACGGATCTGTAAGAAGGTAGAATAGTTTTTCCCAGCAGCGCACTGTGGAAACCAGCTTGACCAGCACAGACACACAGAGAGAAGCACACAAGCTGTAGCTGAGTCCTACCACCACAGGTGTGGGGATGGTGCTGGGTCGAATCCCGGGTTGTGTGTGAACGACGGAAGAGGTGAACATAGGAAGGAGCAACCAAATACCTGCAGAAAAAAATGAAGAGGGAAAAACAAAGCTTCAGATTAAGCACTCAGAAACACACAGTAACTACAGCATCATTTAACTGGTGTGTGACACGTTCGGTCACTGTGGGGTGGAACATGAAACACGGCTGCTTTGAGTCAGACCCTGCAACCTCCTCTAATTTCCTGGGGAAAACCCTGCTTTTGATCACTTTATACCCTTCACACAACAGCGGCTCTAGCAGCGCTGCAAAAGGGCGTGTCCTGCTTTCATTAAAAAGAAATGTGATCGCAGTCGTTTGAGCTGCAGAGATGTCCACAGATCTGCTAGAATAATGTTAGTGTCTTCAACACAAGGCTGAAACACCAACCAGACAACAACGCAGGCTCCAATACGTTCAATATTGGCGTAACTTACACATAAGTATGATGAGGAGCAGGAGAGCCAGCAGGAGAGCCTTCTTCGTCCGATCCCTGACTGAATCGTTAGCTGTAGGAAAGAGAACTCATGTTTTTATGAGCTAGAAAAATCACAAGAAGAAATTTTTACATAAATATTGGTATGTGAAAGCAGCTTATAATCCACAGGAAGACATTAAAAAGTAATAATAATATTGGCGTTGTCTAGGTAGCCCCATATATTGGCAATAATATAATTTTTGTAATTTTATTTACGTATCAGTCCGATATCGACAACCAATGTTCATTTCTAGATTGTAAGGTGTAAAAATCTAGAACGCAATTAATTGCTTTTTTTACTTTTTGCACACCAAAGTATTTTGGTATTTTACATGCCAAGTCGGAACCTTTGTTGTCTGTTTCTAGTACGCCCATAAATCTCACGCACAAGCTATGTCCCCAAACAAAGCAACAGATGACAAACCTGCTTCTCTTCTCTTGGCAAACTTAGCAGTTTTACCAATACGGTAAAAAAAAAAATCCTACCTCCGCTACCCTAGCGGCAAAACTTTATAGCAAAAACCAAGATTCAAAATTACGTGTTTCCATTAAGCTAATTTATTTTCGAAATGTCAAATTGCACAGTTATATGGTCAGTGGAAACACAGATAAAGATGACAAACCTGAAGATGTGACATGAAGCACATTTCTGTGTGCATGAGCAGCCATCACTGAGGCTGAATCTATCACAAAGTAGAGACAAAGAATTTCATTAGGGTTCTCCAGAAACACAAACACACATATAAAACACAAAGTAGTTCTCACTCATTAAATTAGAAAAGGCATCACTGATCCTGCTTCTGTATCCTGGACTGGGAGCTGCACCGGTACTGCCGGGTGGGGTTCTGGTTGTGCTGGTGGAAGGTGAAGGCTTCCTGCAGGGGCCCTCGGCGGACGAGTAACCTGAGCTGTCGGCACCACTCTGACTCTGCTCCTTGATTTTGGATCTGTGCTGTGGGGGCGGCAGCGTGGCAACGCAGTGGCCAGGAGAAGGGCTCCTCTCCGGGGTCATCGAGTGGCATCGCTTGGACGTGCGGTTCTGAGGAGACGACGGAGTCAGAGCGGGCCGAGGGGTCGGCGCGGTGGGGGCGAAGGAGACGCTCTTCAGGGGCGACAGGGTGGGAGCGCGCCCTACAGTCAGACCTGAAAGGGAACAGATAGCTGCCGTGTCACATTGTCCCATTCCCAACAGGATGGTGGTTCCTCAGTTTGACGGATGACATGACATTTAATTAGCTGTCTAATTATAATTGTTTTGTTAAAGTAATAATTATTTAGTCTTGCTGTTTTGAAAAGAGCTCTACAACAGAGTTCAGGAATGACAGAGTCTACTGGCCTGGCTCAGGGACCGGAGTTTCTGGGCTGGCAGCACTGCCGTCGCTGCTGGTGCGGGAAGCAAACCTCCGACTTCCGGACTTCTTCTTGAAAACCCTGGACGTCAAATGGGTGTCAGAGAACAATCACACATGGGACTCGAGTTGGATGTCCAAACCAAAATCCATGCTTTGCACACAAATACTGGAGATACTTACTTGACAGGGTTTTCTCTGTAGGATATGTTGGTCACACTGCTGGAATCGGATTCCTCATCTGAATGGTAGTAGCCACCAGACACCAGGCGAGAACTCCTACGAGCCATGACTGAAGAGATATGATGAAGAAATCATGGGATTAAGTAAACTACTTTTACTAGCGATGCTCAATATATCGGCACCAACATCGGTATCGGACGAAATTAGTCAGTTTTAACATATCGGTTTCAGTTTGATAAATAAAATGGGGTCAATATTAGCAACTGATAATTAATTAAATGTTGTTGCCGTTTATTTCTAGACGGGAAAAGGAAACGTTTCATCATGACGTACTTGTTTGGTCAAGTGACAGTAACAGTGATGTAGCCAAGGATTGTGGAAAGCAATGGTGAAACTCATAGGTAGCCTGTTTCTTTTCAAGATGTCAGAAGGGTAATTATATATATACGTATATATACATATACACACACACACATATATATACATATATATACTGTGCCACTGTGCAGTGCTATCAACTGCACAGTGGCGCAGTTAGCCTGTAGCCTTGGAGAAAGAAGGTCCTGGGTTCGATTCCCGGCCCGGGGCCTTTCTGCATGGAGTTTCCATGTTCTCCCTGTGCATGCGTGGGTTCTCTCCAGGTACTCCGGCTTCCTCCCACAGTCCAAAACATGACTGTCAGGTTAATTGGTTTCTCCAAATTGTACCTAGGTGTGAGTGTGTGCATGGTTGTTTGTCCTGTTTGTCTCTGTGTTGCCCTGCGACAGACTGGTGACCTGTCCAGGGTGACCCCGCCTCTTGCCCCGAACGTTAGCTGGAGATAGACACCAGCACCTCTCGACCCCACTAGGGACAAGGGTGTTAGAAAATGGATGGATGGATGGATATATATAAGATTGGTAAATATCAGATAAAGACCATAACAGTTCGGGTGTGAGATATAGACTTAGAATTTTATTGGGATATTTTGTGGAACTTTCATAATAAAGATAAAGATTACGGAAAAACCCCCCAACAAAAACAAAATAAACTATTGCTTATTTTTCAGGTGACTGCATGGCTCAGCATTCACAGCACCACAAACACAAACATTATTCTTAAAAACAATTCTCATTTGAAACAGGGGTTTTCTGGGCGGCACATACTTAAAAACAGTGTGATTTGTATCACTAAACTTTACACAGTAACTGCATTTAATCATATTTTTAAATTTACTGATATTTACTGATGCTTTTGTGGAACAATGGAGAAATGAGTAAAAATTGCATTTACAATCACACTGATTTTTTTTAAAATTTACCATCAATAACTGAAATTTATTACAACAAATCCATGCTCACAGAAAAGACATGCAGACTCTATACATCCCAGCTGGGAATCATTTAATAATTTAAAATAATAATTCATTCACACAGTCATAATAATAGCATTCCATATAACCGTAGGAGCAGCAACACCCTGTGGTGGCACAGCAGCAGTGAAACATAACAAAGGAGCAACATTAACCTTGTTAGCGGTGGTGGTAGTCATGCCAACAGTTAAGTCTCTAGAAGACGCTTTTGCAGTTAATCTTGGGCACGTGTAATCCAACTAATACTGCACACTCCCTGGGATTACACAGCAGGAGCACATAAACGCAACTCTACAGGACATGCAAAACAATTGCTCCTGAGATCTGATGCAAACAAAAAAACACACGTATCTCCTGCAGACCTCAACAGAGCCGGTGAACTTAAAGGAAAATATCTTACTGTTCAATCAAACAAGACTGACAGAAGGAGGGAGCAACCTGATCTCAGCTGCTTTGTTAGCAGTATAGGCTCAAACATTATTACCTGCTAGTAACACAAAGCATCCCAACGATGATGCAACAGCAACTTTAAGCTGTGCGGTCCGATTGGTTAAAGATGTGTTCTTACAGTGAAGGTAAGCAGCATAAACTGCTCAGCTTTACTCCTGACTGCGCCAATGCTCTGGTGAGCTCTACGTTAAAACTACACACCTGATATGTTGAAGTTACTGTCTCTGGAACAGAGAGGAATGATCTAGTCAGCGTACAGCTTAGGTATTACAGATAAAAACTACAGATCAGGCCTGAAATCTGGGGATAGTGATGGACTCTGACTTGAACATTCAGAGTCACACAAAGACAGATACAAAGCCGGTCTTCTGTCACCTGAAAAAACATTTCCAGGATTAAAGGTCTAATGTTGCAGCAAGATCTAGAAAAACTCATCCATGCGTTTATCTCTAGTCGCATTGATTACTGCAATAGTTTCTTCATAGGTCTGTCTAAAAAGTCAATCAGACAGCTGCTGCAGATCCAGAACATTGCTACTCGTGATCTCAATAAAACCTGGAAAATAGAGCACATTATCTCAGTCCCTACACTGGTCCCTGTAGCTCAGAGGATAGGCTCTAAAATACTGTTGTTAGTTTATAAATCACTGAATGGCTTGGAACAAAAATACGTTATAGAGCTGTTGTTCTTGTGTAAACCTCCCTCTGGTTCTAGTCTACTCTGCTTACCCAAAGTCAGAACCAAACACGGAGAAGCAGCAGTGTGTCTTCATGCACCACAAATCTGAAACAAACTTCCAGAAATCTGCAAAAAAAAAGCCGAAACACTGAGTTCCTTTGAAGCAAGGCTAAACCCCCACCTGTTTAAAGTTATTTTTGGTAAATATTAACTGGAACATTGAATAATTCTCGTCTTCATTCCAATATTTGACTATAATGACCTTAGATGATGGCATTTGAGAAAATGTGAGGTTTTATGTTCATAATTGTTATGTTTTTAACCAGGTAAAGCATTTTGAACTGCATGTGTTGCTGAAATGTGCTGTACAAATAAAGACTTCCACTCCACAAAAATGTGCTACTTTGAGTTTGTGCATCACATAAAATTCAAAATACATTCAAGTCTGTGGCTATAAGATGAGGAAAAGCAAAAGGAGCATGAACCTTAATGCAAGCTTGATTAGTGAAAACACATTAGCATGCTAAGAAGAGCTAAAGTTGTAACTACAGGCTCCCAGAATGGTGGGTGTCATTATGGTCATATATTAATAGACCCACAAACTGACCAAACTCATTTGAGCAGAGTTACTCATAACTTAGTAATTCAAACAGGCGAAGACTTAGAAAGAACCCGGTTCTACTCATCAGTCCATCCTCTCAACAGGGTGTTACCCAGCAGAGAGACAGCCAACGCTCAACTCACTAGAACGTAACTGAGATGTCAAACTTTCAGCAGAGAAGAAACTTGTATCGTCTTAAATTCTTACCCTGGTCAAAGTTAGCAGGGATCCTGAAGTCATTAATGTGGGTTCGAATGTGCAGCCAAGCGTAACTACAACACTGACTAAAAAAGAGCGGCAGATGATGACAGAAGGGGAAGCTGTGGCAGTCCCGACCCAACAGACAGGAAGTCTCTATGACAGCACGCATGCACACAGAAAACACTGTCGTCCAAACATTTCATATTGACTAATTAACATTAGTAGGAAAATGAGACACAAACGTTTTTTCCAATGAGATCTTGTCTGGCTTAAAGGCTCGATATTATCTTCTGTCTGTTTATCAGCCACCGCCGGGTTAAAAAATAAAAAAAGGTAAACCAGGAAGAGGTGATGTTTATGCAAGCAGACAGTAATAGCATCATCATGCAAACTGTGCCTTCCAGTGCAGTGGAAACAGGCCTTTCTCTGTTTACACTAAATAACAACAAGACAGTGTGTGTTTCTCTTCTGAGCCGTGTCGAACACACACAGACGTGACTCCACACTGTGGAATACATCTTCACACTGAAAAATAAAGGGCAGTACTGCTACAGTAACACTAAACAACACTGAGGTAAAGTTTAGGAGCTAGAGTTAGATATTAATAGTTTTTTTCCCCTATCGTGATAACTACAATGTATTCGTTTGCATGGAAGCCTCCATTGTTTCTATCTTATTAGATTTTCAACAGAGGCAACAGGAGAAGGTCATTCTGATATGATGGACAGTAAACTAGAGGTGGGTAAAAAAATACTGATTCATCAAGGAGTTGTAAACTAATTTTTCTCCAACTGAACATCTTTTCAGGATGAGAGTGGGTCAGAATGGCAATATTGATCAAATATGCTTTAAAATTATGATTCAAAAGTTAATTATCTCAGTTTCCACAAGAAAATGAGAATTATTTACATTTTCATTACTTACTGAGCACCAGAGTTACTAAAAGCTTGTACTTAATTAAGAGTAGAACTACATCAATATATTTGATGTAGTTCAAATAACTGCAAAAGCGTCTTCTAGACACAAACACTTATGAACGTTTAAGAAATACTGCAGCTGTGTATTTGTGACTGGTGAATTTTTGGTTCATTCAGTGAAGTTACTCAGTGGCCAAAAATGTTACTCAAGAGTAGTGATACGTCATAACAAAATGACTCAAGTAAAAGTAAAAAGTACAACATTGTTAAAATACTCCTAAGTAGATGTTTTTCCAAAAAGTTAACCAAGTAAGTGTAACTAGTAACTACGTAACTACCGTTTTAGTTTCAGATGTTTTACTGCTCAAAAAAAGTGAAAGTAATGTTATACATGGCTGTTCATACGGGAATGAATTTTTTTAAAATAAGTAATTATTAATATTTTAATTAATTATTTGTATAATACTGATTCCTAAATCGATATTTGAAGCAATATTGAATCAAATGATAACAAAGAATTGAAATTTAATTGAATTGTGAAGTCGTCAACTCTCAGCTCTAGCCAAAAATAATAGCTGTGGTGCAGAAACTACAGGAAGCACATTCTACTTGAAGCACATCTTTGAAACCATAACACTGATCCTATTTGACAATAGAGATAAAACTGTTACTAAATATTTGGACTCCACAGCAACAGCAAGGAGAAGAAAACCCGTTTTAGCATTTCCTTTTCTTAATGCATCTGAAAATGAACTGAGGGAGGAGTTTGAACTGTAATTTGTGAATATGCCAACTCCCTCCCCGGTCAGCGTGGCCTGATACCTCAACACAAATCTTAATCTCTTCTTTAAAAGCTGCATCTTGCAAAGCCAAACTAAACATAACAAATCACCGTTCTTTCTCAAATCATTGGAAAGTCGTATTTGGAATGAAACGGCGAGACGTTTCATTGCAAATACAGAGCCGTGGAGCCGTCTGTGCAGACGTGTGAAAATGTGAACAGGCCACAGTGTCAGGAAGATGAAAACATTCCCCTGGGGAAAAAAAAAGAAATACCAGGGATCATGTGCAAAAACAGACAAAAGGGGACTATATCCAGAATGGGTAGCACAGTCTTTTCAAACAAATACATGTGAAGACCATGTGACATTACCGCGCTTCTGGCACAGATAATCCGTACCCCCTTTTCCAGACTTTAGACTGTCGGAACTAAGCCTGTCACAGTAAGAAATTAAGCAAATAATCATGATAATGTGTTATATAGACTCTTAGACTTTATGTATGATGAGAGGACAACTGTTCATAACATGTGTAATTTCCATTTTTGAACTGTCCTGTTGACATTACAGCCTCTCCAATTCTAAATCGAACAAAAAACTGGATACTCGGGAAATGTATATAAACTTCTGGTTTTAAAGACATTAATCAATAACTCTCTGACATACTCACTCCCTCATTATTGTGATATTTAGCAAATAGAAATAATTTTGGTAATTACAAGAGAGGTTGGTCTGATTTAACAGCGAGAGGAAAAAAAGCGGATATATCTTTTTATGTGGTGTATTTAAACTTCTGGTTTCCCTCCTCAAACAAGATTAACAGCAAACCAAGCGTCTAATGAGATAATGAAATTGATTTTCTCTCTCGGAACATTATGCTCCTCTCAACATTTGTCGGCTAAAAAAACATAACTACAAAAAAAGCAATGCATCTATAAACCACTGGCCCAAATGAGGAATTAGTTGAGAAGGCACAGAACAATTTGCACATAAAGAGTAACATTTTAACTCAGCAGCAGGCAGAGTGAGGCATTTCTACTGGGACTGAGAGCCCAACTATTGACACTGGCAAAACACGAAGACGGAAAAATGGCATGAGAGAGAGAGAGGTGAAGAAGAAAACCAAAAGAACCAGACTGTTAAAAGGCTAGACAAAAAAAAAACGAAAAAAAAGAAGCAGGTCACAAAACAGGAACAAAAGATGGGTGGGTAAATGATGAAAAAAGGTTAAAAAGACCAAAGAGGGGTGTAGACGAGAACGTTTTAGTGGAAAAGAAACAAAACCACAGAAGGCGAGTGAATGGAGGGTAACACTGCCAGCCAGAAAAACGGCCAGAGAACATCTAGGTTTAATTTGAATGGAAAAAGAAGGGGCGGGGGTAAGGGGAAAACATCTTGGAAGAATATGACTACAGTTGGAAGGGGCAAACTAAGAATGGAATGCAGTGAATTGGCTTTAATCAGGGCCAAACTGGCTGGTAAATAGCTGAGGATGTGGCTAACACTGCTGGGACAATCCAGTGAAATGTGACTCAGACACAAAGAAGAAGTTAAGTCGTCTCCTCGGTTTCCCTGAAAGCAGCGTGGAAGGTAAAGAAGCGCTTGGATCTGGTTGCTACCTAATAAATTCTGTTTACATCAGTGCCGTCCAGATGTTTCCTTTGCATTCTCTCACTTTCTATAGTTGCTTTCTGGATTTGTCCAAGGCACTGGGTAGTTTTCTTTGTTCTGGTTTACAATAAGCAGCAGATGGGCTAATCAGCTAATCTAGCACTTAAGCTTTAACTCTCATAAATCACCTGAAAAACACATGAAAGCTCTTTGACTTAACCATTTCACTGTAGCTCTGCTGTTTGTTTAGGGTAGTTCCCCTCATGGAAGGATAACCTCAGTGTAGGTCACTGTGGAAGATCCAAAGAAAAACTTCACCAAAAAGTAATAAAGAACCAACTTGAATAAAGATATAATAACAGCAGTTTTTCAGATAATTTTTTTTAAATAGAATAATTGCACTTTAACAACCATTATTATTATTTTGGTCTTTTTGTGTTAGCTTAAGGTCGTAAACCTAATAACAGAATCAGAATCAGCTTTATGAGGCAAATATTGTGTGCCTAAACAAGAATTTTGACTTCAATTTCGATATATGATTTTAGAGTGCACCGATTGCAGTTTTCAAGCCGATCACTAATTAAAAAAATAAATAAATAAAAAAATAAAAATTTCCACAAATATCAACATCATGTATAAATGTATTCACGAACTTTATTGCAAAAAAATTGCATCTTCCTTTATTTTCTAACCTAAAAGGTTAAATGAAACGATAACTCTTTAAAATCGGGAACACATTTCCTATAGCAAAATTTATCTTAAAAAAAAGTGAAATTTAAGAAGTTTTATTTAGCTGGACACCATTTTATGTTTGTGTACCCGAATTACAGCACTCTTTTGTTCTAATACTTAAAATTTCCCCCCAAAAATATGTAATGTTAAAAAGTAAAAGACACTCATCATCATACAGTACCTAGTAATTTAATAATAATTTAATTCAAAGAGGAGTCCATGTATTGTTTAAACCATGACAATATTGTGGACATACATTGTTCAATCTTGAAATTCATGTGGATGTGTTTTCAAATGTGGCTATATTTAACATTTGATATTAAAGGTTAAAAGTCTTGTGAATCTGCGTCATCATTTTGTCAACGTTTTTCATCTCCTCGTGTTTATTTCTGATTCTCCCGTCTCATAATGGCTACTCTGTGGTCTTTTTGGGGATGAATGAATAATTGTGCTTCTAGATTGGAAACCAAACTACTTGAGACCTTGGAGCCGTGCCTGGTAATAAGGAATGTATTCAAACCATTTGTGCTCCAGTAAGGCACAGCTGTTCTTTTGCTGTAGCCAGACTGGATCTAAATCGGTGCAGTGACGTCCTGCACCAAGTTTTATATATGTATATATATATTTAATTTTTTAAAATATATTTTCAGGAAAATCCCTACAGTGGTGCGGCGTTTCTAAGGAAACACCACAACACAAAAACACATGGCTTTCAGCCCAGGATGACACACCACAGGGGGCACCACAAGAGGGCGTGATGATTTTGAACTGTACGTACACTAAAAGGTTTTTTTTTTTATTGTTTGCCTATTCAAGTCAATTGTGTGTGCTAAATTACAGACTGTTTCAGTGTGTTTTATTGAGTCTGTTTTTTATTGAGGATGTTTTTTACCAATTCAAGTTTAAATTTGAAATTTAAAATCTTACATATTTGCAACCTGTGGCTCTACAATAGCTCTGAGTAACTCTAGCTTAAAATGATAAAGAATCAACTAATGTTTTTAATATAAATTTGATAATAAATGCTAGTTTAAGGAGGCTTCTTTCTTGTAATAAATTACTTTTCCACATACAAATACTGATGATATTGTTTTAGATCTATTTTTTTTCCCATTAAGTTGATAACAATGTTCTTTATTCATTTAAATTTTCCATAAATTTAAACATCCAACAGAAGGAAATGGTTTCCCTATTTTAACACCTAAAAACAGAAATAAAATGGGGTTCTTTAAAAATGACGACAAATTTTCTTAAGTAGATATTTGTCAAAAAATGTAAGTTGTCATATATATATATATATATATATATATATATATATATATATATATATATATATATATATATATATATATATATATA
>CAEFZX010012563.1:0-24966 GCA_903066825.1 Alfaro cultratus | reverse complement strand
AGTTACACCTTTTGAATGCAATTACTGAAATAAATCAAGTTTTTCAAAATATTCTAATTTACTGGCTTTTACCTGTATGTAACACACACTGAAATTGGCTGATTTTCATTTGAAAATCAAAAGAAAAAAAAAAAGTGGAAACAGCAGATCAGTTTCCCTCACAGTTACGCACCACTGTGTTTTTCTCTCACATGCAATCCCAACAAAACGCGACGACAAAATCTGACTCACTCTTTGTTTTTGGATTTCCCCTCTACGTTCTTTTGAAAAAATTTTTTTTAAAAAACAGCAACAAAATAAAACGTGTTTTAACATGTTTTCTTCAGCCTTCTTAACTACTGCAGCACTTCAGTCTTGTGACACATTTTACACCACTTTTGGTTTTTATTTTATTTTGACAATCTCAAGTTTAGCATTTGACATATTGTAAAATATGTGTGAACAATAACCAGCATTGTTGGCTACATTTATTTCCTTATTCGACACATTAAAGTATTTATTATTCCAAAAGATCTTGATTTGAATATTGAAAATTCAGAGGCCTGGAGCTCATCACCAAAAATAAGTCATCAAATTATCAGCGGAAACTTTCACTGACTCCCATTCATTAATGATACATTGTTTTATACAATAAGTAAAACGTAAATTTAAAAAAAAGATGCATCCTCGTTTGTCAGTCCCACTTCCTGTCAGAAACGAATGTCTCGGTTGAGTAAATATCATTTTAAATGTAAATCTGTCGACTGTATGAATATTTTTGGGCTTGTCTGTCGTTTAACAATAAGGTTTTCATCAGATAAGCAGAAATTTAGATTTAGTCGGAATTTAGGAGAAGCTGAGAACCGAAAACTGAAAGTTTCTCTGTCTATTCTTAAAATCGGCAAAACACTAATAAAAATAAAAATGTTTCTCTTAGTTAAAAGCACCATTTATTTTTCTTTTTATATATTCTGTCAGCAATGGTGAGATTTTTTATTTTATTTTTTTACATCAACAAGTGAAATATTTTTTTCATGTTGCCAATTTTTACAGAAAAATGAACACAGCTGTGGCGTGTATAAGTGTGTGTGTTTCTGGAATTGACATATTGTTTGTGTGTGTGTGTGTGTGTGTGTGTGTGTGTGTGTGTGTGTGTGTGTGTGCGCGCGTCCGTGTGTGTGTGTGTGTGTGTGTGTGTGTGCTCTGAAGCTTCTGTGATTTCATAGACGTAGTCTTATGTCTTACAGAGATCCTCATTTATGCGTAAATATTTGCTCTCTATGATATATTTTTTTTACACTTTTGAATCACAAAGTTTCATTTAACAAAACTTTTCATTTAATGCACATTTCC
The DNA here is from genome assembly GCA_903066825.1 of Alfaro cultratus. Classification (NCBI taxonomy): domain Eukaryota; kingdom Metazoa; phylum Chordata; class Actinopteri; order Cyprinodontiformes; family Poeciliidae; genus Alfaro; species Alfaro cultratus. The sequence goes on along the minus strand of CAEFZX010012563.1, from coordinate 23,634 downwards.
TTACAAGTACACATATGTCAACTTTTTGTTTTCTGTTTTTTGCTGCCAGTTTTGAGGAGCCAAATTTAGATTTCTGGTAGAATGTTGAGTTTATATGTAAAGCAGAGGAATAAATCATAAATTTGATCCATTATTATTATTATTATTATTATTATTATTATTATTTTGTTGTTGTTTTGTGATTTAGTTCAGTGAAATGTGAATGCAGACTGGTCGTTTTGTTGCGCACACATCCTTCACATACGTCAGAAACCAACAAGTTCTCAAGTAAATTCTCACTCACTGAGTCACACTCACACTCTTGTCGCCACACACACACACACACACGCGCGCATACACACACGTTCATTGAAGAGTTAATTATGAACACAATCAGACAGATTCTTGAACATCTTTTCATTTTTCCAAATCTATTTAATAAAAGCAGATGAACTCAGAAAACAAAAAAAACAGAAAAGAAATATTAATGACCCCAAATAACACATTTTCCCACTCAGAGTGAATTATGTTCAGCTCACTGTTAAACTGTTCAGTCACCTCCACCTTTCATGTTTATCCGTTTTTTCAAACATCTAGAGCTGCAACGATTCTGCAACATTGCAAATATTTCACTTCCAAATCCGTTTTTTTCTTTCTTTTTTTTATCTTATTTTGTTTCACTGACAGTCAAAAAGTTATAACATTTTATGCAGGAAACAAAAATACAACCTTTTAATAATTGTATCAACCGCCAGGAAGGGCTTGTATGTTTAATTCTTAGTAATAATTAGAAAACTTTGTCTTCAGGCGAGGAAATTTGTTCAGTTTTTAAAAATTTTTTATTTCTCAACGAATACAGAGTGTCAGCTCTTGCATGATAAGACTGAAAAGGCCGATTACTGCCATAAGAAAACAGTTATTATCTTATAAAGTCACTAAACTTTCCTGTTGCGACTCGCGCTAAACTAGTAACTAAACTCCTGCTCAGAGTTCAGACTCACCTTTGAAGCACATAAACATCGTAGCTGGAAAGGGAAGCAGACGTTCAGCTTGCAGGATCCTACATGCAGGAAGCCTGAATCTGCAACCTTGAGATGCGAAGATACAGAAAATCACAAACAAACCGAGGGTTGACTGTGCTCAGATTGTACGTTTTCAGTTTTTGCTTGCAGCCTGTTAAAGGTTGGAGCCTTCTGCAGACCCCTCATATACAAAAGAATCAGAATATTACAGGAAATTCACTTTATTCCTGGAAGTTTGTCACTGAGTGAAACACGTTGCATCGACACCCAGACGGAGGTTTGGAAGCCTCTATTTCTGTTAATTATCACAAGTCTTCTGCTTACAGTTTATGAAAACGTGGCGTTTAAAATTAGAATATTACATCAGACAAATAAAAAGAATAAAAAAATCATTTTTCTTTAAAACAGAACTGCAGCTTTATTGAGGTTGCTATTTTCAAACGTTCAGTCTGACCAAAGAGCTCCATGGAAATGTTCTTATTTATTGAACATGATTGTGCTGCGTAAATGAAATCAAATAGGTTTAATTGATATTAAAGACGGCAATGAAGTTGTTCATACTCCTATGTTGAAATTTTAGAGTCTTAAATTCTCTGCTGATTTAGTTTATTGTATTTTTTTAAGTGTATCGTCAGCATGTCAGAGCTCTCATTAAGACTCTGGACTCGTCTTAATATCCTCAACACTCCGTAGGAAATAATTGATCTTCAGCTCAGCGAGTTTCAGGTTTATTTTTACCACTTGTACCTTTTTTCTTTTACTGGTTGTTTTTCTGAATCTCTTCCGACAGCAGCTCTGTGAACTCTGATGAACTTTATTGTGTTATAAATAAAGTTCATCTCGCTGTGGATTCTCCAGTTTATTAAAACAAAAAACAAAAAAGAAACAACTCACTTTGCGTTCAGACTTTGAAGCAAAGCACTAATGCAACGCTGCGGCTTTCAACTACTCTAAAGTTTTCCTCATTTTTAATCGTTTTTCAGTGGATATGAATCATATCCAAGCATCTGCTTTACCGTCATGGAAACTTATGAACAATAACAGGCTGGATGTTGTCACTTCTTTTTCTTCTTCTCCTTCTACAAACAGAGGAGTTGATTATTTTTAATGTAGAAACCAAGTGATAGTTTGGACGCCTGTTTCTGTAACATAAACGAGAATTTGAAGCGTTTAACTTTATCCTTTTATGCAGAGGTAAGTACGGAAGTTTCCGTTTGGATGAAATTTTGCTTTCCCTGACAAATGGCAGACCTGGTCCCTAACTCTAACCTTTCGCAAAAGCCTGAACAGTCTAGTAGACGTCGCCCCGCTTCCTGTTTCGGAGTTCACGACCTTTGACAGGAGGGCAGGAAAACCAGCGTCCTCGCTTTTGGTTTGTCGTCCTCGGGTTTCAGTTTGGAGCGTTGTGATCTGAGCGCAGCAGAGGGCAGAGACTGTAGACGGTCAAGTATTTGAGGAAACATGAAAAGCAATTGCACATTTTGCTGCTCAGAAAAGATTGAGTTGAGCGCTGCCGCCGACAGCAGAGGAAATTCTAGTAATTACAAGTTTTTCTTTGTTGGTTTTTTTTTTTCTTTTCTTTTACTCTCTTCAGCTCATGAGACATTAAGAAACATTCATCTTTTTCCAATAAAAATAATGTATAAAAAACATACCGTGCACAGATTTAGATTCATTTTCTTCCCTACCCAAAGCTTCAATTCCATCATTCAAGATTATCAATATTTCTCTTTTATTTTTAAGGTAATTTTATTTGTATTGCACATTTTCAGCAACAGGGCAGTTGAAAGTGCTTTTATTGTTCTTCCTTTTTTGAAGAAGAAGAAGAAGAAGAAAGTTGTGTTAATATTTGAGCTCACTGAATGTTTTTAAATGTTTTTAAATTGTTAACGCATCAGAAAAATGTAGGATTACTCTGTAGCAAGAAATAAATACATAAAAAAAAGAAAAGAAATAAAAGCTTGGTCTTTAAATTCTGTTTTTTGAGTGTTTCACTCCAAAATGCACAGTGTTGATAAATCTTTATTGATTTTGCCATCGTCACATTTAGGTTTAACTTCCTGTGAAGCAAATTTGGGTTTAGAAGTTCATCTCGTCTTTTTCTTGCAGAATCCTTCCTCAACGCTAACGATGGAACTGCTGGTGACAACAATGAGCTGCCCTGGGAAATTACTCGCGGCTTTGCAACCTGTTCATGTTCCGACTTGGAACAAACCTTAAAATATTTTATTGGGACTTCATGTGAAAACAGGAGTTAGAGATGAAATGTCTTTAAAAATATGTTTTCTTTTAAAAGTCTGAAAAATCAACTCTCTAACTCTCTCAGGTTAGATGGAGGTCACCTGTGAAGGTTTCCTCAGATTCTCAATCGGATGTAGGTCTGGGCTTTGACTGGGCCATCCTGAAACATAACTATCCTTCAATCTGACTGTCAGCTCCAGTCTCACGTGTTTTCCTCTCCGATGTCTGTCATCTAGTTGCATCCATCTTCCCATATCCCCACAGCATGATGCTGCCACCACCATGTTTCACCATGATGTGTTTAGATGCGGTGTGGACTTCACTTTGGCACTTTGGCACTTTTTCCTCGCTGAGGAAACAGAAGTTACTAAACCAAGCTTTTATTATAGAGCCAACAAAGCATTTGGTTAGTTTAGATAAACGTCTTCTTTAGGTATTTTAGTGATTCATTAACATAAAGGAGTTCAAGGAGCTCAGTAAACAAATACATTACTCAGTCAACATAAAAATCTGTTCATAGTTTCCATTAGAGGCTATTAAGAAAATCGATTCTGTTCTGGTTTTGATCTGGATCCCCAAATGTTGGACTCGACACGTGTTTGGGCCGTGGACTAAAGGCAGGTTTTATTGTTTTGCTTCAGGTTGTGGGATTCTGTTCATCTTTTTTGGTGCTGTAAAAGATACATTTGTAGCTTGAACAACTTGACTTGTTTTTATCCATTTATACAACATTTAGTGAAGCTGTATAATGATCAGCGATGCACTTTTTTCACTCCCGATACCGATACCTGAGGTTTAGTATCGGCCAATACAGAAAACCAAAGCTGAATTGACTTCAAACATTTCTCTTTTTAAACGCAGACAGAAATGCAGTGAATTATACATTTATCTGGTAACTCTGCACCAGCACAGCTCACTGAAATACAGCTACAGCTTCACGGGTTTGGTCAAACTTATAAAACAACTTTAATTTGTTCTGTTTAATTAGGAGTAAAACAGCCGATGTAGAATAAATAATAAAGAAACTGAAACTGACAAAAATAATGGGTTGACTGTCTTGTTCAAACGTAAAAATAAACTGAAACAAACCTTTCAAATGGTTCAGAAAGAGCAATTAGGAATTATGAATATAATGTGAAATAAATAATAAAGCATGACGTCGCTCAGAAGTCGACTGAATAGATCCGCTCTTATGGATCCAGCACATTGTCACCCATAAGTGATCTAGAATTGTTTTCAACATCGGGCCTGATGCAGATATCGATATCCGATCGGTGCGTCTCTAATAACGACCGGTGTGAATTTGCAGTTAAAATTAAAGCTAAAAATGGCCGAGGAAGATCATTTCCTTCTTGTTAGGACATGAATAAAGTTTTATTAAAGGTGTGTGGACAATTCAGTGATGGGAGAAAAGATCTGGATGCATTGAGATGCTTTCAGACCCAGAAGCTCCTAAACACTTCGATTCTTCTTTAAGAGTTTTCTCGATGGCTCATTTAAAACAATTATTAATTTTGTAGAACAGATGTAGTACTCGGTTTAGCTTTTTTAATGACAAAGTCAAAATATTGCTTATCTGTGAACATTTACAATTCTAAAGAGTTTGAATTATTTCCTCTTTTTTTTTTGGAAGTCTATACTTTGGAGGTGTATTTCTGTCTTGGTGTGATATTTATTTATTTATTTATAAAAACGGAGGAAGATGAAAAGATGCATGTTCAAATGTAATATTCCTTCATCTCGTCTTTTAAAAAAGAGGCTCAAACACCTGAAGTACTTTTTATTTGTCTCCCTCTATAATGATACACACACGGTGTATGAGTGTGTGTGTGTGTTTTGAATTAAAATGACAGTCAGCCATTTTGTTGCGACCCCTTTGTTGTTAGCCACATTAGCGCCGCTGCCAAACGGGAAGAATACAAAAGCTCGTTTTGGGAGGTTGCTGTTCAGCTGTTTGCCTTTTATTTTACAAGTTTGGTTGTTCTGTTTCTTCCTGGACGATCCGGTTCTGAGAGAGTTTCAAGAAGAGCTGCAGTCTGGCAGAAAATGGCCAAGTGTAAGGCTGAAGGCTCAGAGCTCAAATCCCTGGATCTGCTGGAGGAAAACCGTCGTCTGAGAAAACCGACTGATTCTAAAAAAAAAAAAAATGATGATTTTCTCTGATGAACTCAACCCTTGTTTACATTTGAAGTTTACTGTTGAGGCTGCAGAAATGAACTCAGTTTATGCAACATTGTTGCATCTGATAAATGAAATGATCAATTCAGGATAATTGAAAGAAACTCTTTAAAGATAAAGATGACTCAGAACACAGGAAACACACACACCAACACACACATACAAACACATAGACAAAATTTTTTCTTCTGTTAAAAATGAACATCGTTTTGCTCTACAGATGTTATATTATCAGAACTGAAGAGAATTAGAGTTTTATAAATATCTAAATGAAACCCAAAGTGAAATTTGTTGTGAAAAAGTTGTTTGTCTAAGAATCAGCTAAAAAAAAAAAAAATACAGTTTTTTTTTTACTGTGAGAGAAAAGAGAATCAAAATAAAGAGCTACAACAGAAAAATATGTTAACCTGTAATTGTATGAATTATGGAAATCATAAAAGCAGCATGTGGAGTTCAGGACATTCAAACACACACACACACACACACACACACACACACATAGAGAGATCATATGAATGTTCCTCAGAAAATTCAGTACAGTCATTTATTTTATTTGTTAAAAAGCAGCATTAATGTATCTGAAGTGAATGTTGGTTTTTGTGTCAATTATACTTTAAAATTGACACATTATGCTTCTGTGTGTTTTCACTTTATTTGAGAGCAGCTTTTGAGGAAAAATGTTTGCATTCATTTCTTGAGCGTGCGCTCTTTGAATTTATTTATTTTTGTTGTTGTCTTTGTTTACCATTAAACAGCGTGTGTGTGTGTGTGTGTGTGTGTTTGGGTGTTTATTTCACTGTAAATCGTGCGAGTCAGAGGAACCCCACTACCAAAAAACAAATCCTCACTGACAGAGAGCGTTTTCAAGTTTAACACAAAGTCCCTCTCTTTCCTGTTTTAAATATTTTTACATCTGATTTAAAGTTTTCTCAGCAATTTTGATTTAATTTTTCAGCAAAACAACATTTTACATTATTTTCCAGCGTTTTCTTTAGTATACATACATTTATTTGTGTTTGTGCATCATTTTTAGGGAGTGAGGGCGATGACTTCCAGCGGACGGAAACGAGACGCTTCTCCGCCGACGAAGTGGACGGCGAACCGGAAGAGAAGGGTCAAAGGTCGATTGGCGTGAGGAAGTCTCGGGATGGAGAGGTAAACACGCGTGTCATCTGAGTCTGACGGAGCTTAAATCCTGTTTCCAAACACATGCAAGTGCAAAAATAAATGACTTCGTCTCACAAAAGTCTTAATATTTGTTGGCAAAAGCCAAACAAAAGAAAGAGGGAAGAGTGAAGGTGAGCGAGGAAATCCCGTTCAAGGTTCAGCAGATCGTTTCAGCTGTTAATCAAGTCTCCTGCTAACTTCAATGGAGCCGCACATTTCTGTCAAACAGAGCTAGAAAAACACTTATGAGTTCAAAAGCACCTTTCAGTTCCTGTCAGGATATCTCGGCTTATTTAAAACAAAACAAAGAAAAAAGCAGCTGATTTACAAAGGTTGGAGAAATTGCAGTTTGGAAGATTTTAGAAACGTGTCATAGAGAGACTTTATGTAACGTTGGAAGGATTTTAAGAGAAATACACTGGTTGGATTTTAGCCCAGATGAGGTAATTTGGAGCAGATTATCAGGAGACTTTTTAGATTGATTCCCCCAGCTGTTCATTCTGGGGGTTTTATTTGTTTTGTTTTGCTTTTATTTAACGCTCTCTCACCTGGGAGAATCATTCATACATCTGTCATTCTTGGCTCAAAGCTCCTGTTTCCTTACAATAAAGCGACAACAAAAATCCTCTTAAAGTGTCTAAATAATTGTGTAAAGTTTAGAACGTGTTGAGAAATGAACCAAAGAGGGCCAAAAAAAAAAAAAAAGCAAAAAGGATAGAGTTAATACATGAGGTCAGAAACTGGCTGGTTTCAGGGTCCCACTTATCATCACAATACTTATTGCGAACCAACATTTTCACTAACACTCTGGACAAAAGAAAAAAAACACTGATGGAATAAATCGGAGACGTTTTAAGACGTTTCCTCAAACTCTGTCCAGTGATCCCAGAACCGTCGCAAAAAAAATCAGTGCAGGAGACGAAACAGGTTTAGATTATTTGTTGGCGTTTGCTTTAGTAAAGCCCGACTCCCTGGTCCGGGCGGGCGACGCTCCTCTGACGGTCAGCGCCGGGCACAGAGACCCACAGCCCTTCACTTTTCTGCACATTGAGTCCTCCATTTGTTGTGTGTGTTTGTGGCAGACCAACATAAAGTAGAGCATAACTGTGGAGTGGGAGGAAGAGAAATTCTGCAAATAAAAGATGAATTTGTATTTAGCCTCCTTTTAATCTGAAATCCCTAAGTAAAATAAAAATAAAATGATGTCATTTTTTTTGCCAAAAGATAAAAAGGAAAAAGTTTTGGCAAAAAAAAATTATTTTAGTAAAGTGACAAAATACTGTCAGTGGCAGAAAACTAGCAGTCCACATCGACCTGAGCGGACCGATCTTGTTTTGGTGGTGGCAGCGTCATGCTGCGGGGTCCTTTTCCTTCGACAGAGCTCTGGATGAGACGGTTCAGCAGGACGATTCTTCTAAACTCACAGCCACAGCTGCAGTTTTAGTTCTCGGTTTCCAGTTGTTGTTGTTTTTTTTTCTTTTTTACTTTTGTTTTTCCAGCTTTTTCAGGTTTTCGTGCAACAAAACGGTGTAATCAAAGTCCAGACCTAAATCCGACCGAAGGTTTGTGGCAAACTGAGGTTCACAGCTGCTCTCCAGCTCATCTCACTGAGCGTTGAGCTGCTTTGCAAGGAAGAATTTTGGGGGAAAAATGGTCAATGTATTATTGCGCAAAGCTGCCCTAAAAGAAAGCATTGAGTCGGGGCCGAATATACATGCACGCCACACTTTTCAGATTTGTATTTTAAAATCTTTTAATCCTTTTTTTTTATATATATATATATAGCTTTACAAGTCGGTCTGTCGCAACACCTTAATGTTTATGGATGTAAATTGACAAAATGTGGTAAAAGTGGAATGTGCTGCTCATGCCACACACCCTCTCTTTCTCTGTGTGTGTGTGTGTGTGTGAGAGACGGTTTGTTAGAAGAGCGTTTCATATTGAACAAACAAATTTAGAGACTTCTCCAGAGTGAGGGAGGAGACGCGACAAGCTCTGTGCAGAACAGCAACAAAAACAAATACATGAGGCGATGATGGACAAAACTAAACCTCTACACAAATGATGCAGCGTACAGAAGGGTTTGTCATCTTTAATGACAATATATTAGGTTTTGCATGTTTGTTCTGAATAAAAGTGTGTGTGTGTGAGTGTGTGAGAGAGAGGTAGACCTTTGTGTTGTGTTCTGTATTTTAACCAGGAATGGCAGCACACAGCTGAGGACATGTGTCGCTTATTCTTGACTTATAGTTTATTCTTTGTTTTAACTACAAGGTGTAAGGAAAATAATTCCTGTTTTTAAAGCCGTGTGTGTGTGTGTGTGTGTGTGTGTGTGTGTGTGTGTGTGTGTGTGTGCGTGTGTGCGTGTGTGCGTGTGCGTGTGTTGGTTTAAAGAAATACTACACACAAGCAAAAATATGTCCCCTTTTTTCTGAATTTGTAGAAAGCATTTATTGTCCAGTTTAGTGTGAAAACACACTCTAAGAAGCTCAAAGTGTATCTAAAGACTCCTATGCACACTCTTCATATCTAAATATATGGGTGTGTGTGTGTGTGTGTTCTTACTATAATCAGGAGTTATAAATTACAAAAAAAAAATCCAAAGCACTTCTGCATTTCCTTCATGTAATTTTTTGTTTGTTTGTTTTAGTTGTACGTATCCAGGGCTTTAGGTAGATGATTTGTGAAAATACAAACTCTCAACTGTGACAGAATGAAAGTGTGGCTGAACCTGAGCAGGCTGTGGACAATCTAAGATGAGTTTGTTCTCCTGAACTTTGTGACAATAAACTTACAGTGAGGAAAATCTGCTGACAGAGGATTTATTTTGAGATTCTCACCAGTTTTTTTCCCCTCTGATTTAAGTATTTTTTTCGGCATTAGTGGTAAGAATGGTGCAGAGTTGATGCTTCATGTGTGTATTTTTTTATTTTTTTTTATTTTTTTTTATAAGACTATCAATAATAAATATTAAGCAGCAGTTGGTTTCCGACAGAAACGTCTTCAGAATCAGGCGAAAAGTCAGAAAAATGGGTTTTCTTTAAAACGAGCAACAACTTTTGCTTGATCTCATTTTTGCATTTCATGTTTGTTCCTAATCAAACATTTACAGCTGACTGTCTTTAATGTGCTCAAACATGTCACGTCTTTTCCTGAAGTTTTTATGTTTTTGTTCTTTTTTTTGCCGTCAGAGAGTCAGGTGACAGGAAGCGGAAGCTCATTGAGCCGAGGAAGCAAAACGTAGGAGGAGAGACGGCTGCTGGGTGAAGGTGGAGGAAGGAGCCGGAAGCAGGAAGTCGAGTCTGAGCGGAGTCCCTCCGTCCGCCTCCACCCACGTCTGGTCGCAGAAAGCAAGGTAAATGGAGGCGACTCCAGGACTGAATTGTGAAAATCAGCAAAAAGAATAAAGAAAACAAGAAAAAAATCGACATTTTTTTTCCATCTCAGAATATGTACACTGCAACACTTAAGGGTTACTAAGTAACTTTGGTCTAGCTTTTCAGTGCAAATATGTTAGCACACTTAAAATAAGACAAAATTATCACAAGTAACTTTTCTGCAAGATGTAGGAGCTTGTTTTAAGCAAATATCTCCTTCATATTGATGAAAATATTAGCTCATTATTTCACTTATGGGAAAAAATGTCCTGTTATAAAATAACCTGGTACTTTTAATCAGTATGAAGGAATTGTTGACTTAAAACAATCTCCTGCATTTTGCTGAAACAAATAAACTAGGTTATAATTTTAAAAAAAAACATCCACAATATAACTGTTAGGTACGGTGGAGAGCGTGTGGTGCTGTGGGTTTGCTTCTCTCTAAATGATATCATGAATTGTCTGAAATAGTAAATGAAAACTTTAATGCATGTCTGATGAGAAATTCAACACAATTAATCAGATGCATTTTGGGTATTTTGAATGCAGTTACCTTTAAAAAACGAAAAACAAACGCAAGACGACCGTTTTGATGAAATGCTTTGAACGTCTCTGCGTGTTTAAAATCCAGATGATCAGATTGCAACTTGAAGAGAGCAGAAATATGACTGAATGAACGAAAGCATAGTTTTTATTTTAGTCGTACAAATGGATAAACAGATACCAGTTTTGGTCGATTTGGATTTCTTTCTTTTTTTTCACAGTTTTTTTTAAATTTTATTTTATTTAAAGTCTCCTGCTCAACAGAGACGTGGAGATTTGTGTCGATAAGCCTGGATCTGGAGGGAGGAGGAGATATTTCCAAACCCCATTCAGTCCAGAGAGACTGTTTAGGATCTGAGGAACGTTTCAAAAATCTGTAAATAGTCATGAGAAGAAAACAAATGTAGCTACAAATGTCACTAATGTAGGTACTTGGTAAGAAAATAATCAGCTTTTCTTTTCAGAGTTTCAGCATAAAAGTCGTCAGGGTGTTTTTTTTGTTTTGTTTTGTTTTGTTTTAATATTTTGAATATGCACTTTGCGAAGCGGGACAGTCTGTCTGATGAATCCCAGCAACGCTTCCGAGACGCACTTCCTGTCGGAACGATGCTGGAAACCTCTCAGGAATCCTTCTTTAGTTTTTCTTCTGCTGTCCTTCGCATTTACAAGATAATTTTACAAACGTATATTTTAAAAAGAGAAAGAAAAAAGTAATTAAGTAAATAAAAAGTACAGCCCGACATGATCACGCTCATATCTTTGACAAGCTGCAAAAAGAAAGAAATACACATCAGATTATTGGTTTAATGTACATTTCATAAGGAATATCCAACTTGTTCATGGATCGATAAATGTTCAGACAAGTTGACAGACAGGTGTGTGTGTGTGTGTGTGTGTGTGTGTGTGTGTGTGTGTGTGTGTGTGTGTGTGTGTGTGTGTGTGTGTGTGACGTTTCCACAGAGTCCAGAGGATTCATGTTGGTTGGTTTCCAGCTGCTTTCATAGGAATTTACAGACATGAAGGCGCGTTGCATGTGAGAGTGTGAGAAAGGTGTCCAACATGTGTGTGTGTGAGTGTGTGAAAGAGAAAAGGTTGCCGTACGTCTGGAGATCAGCATAGAGGCATATTGGGACTGTTCTCTCCTCAGTGTGTGTGTGTGTGTGTGTGTGTGTGTGTGTGTGTGTGTGTGTGTGTGTGTTCACTGTGTTTATCTCTCTCTGTTTCTTCCAGGATGAGCAACAAGGCCTCCGTCTTCCTCCTGCTGAGCAGCTGCACACTCAGGCTGGACACACACACGCAGGACAGGTGTGTATCCGCTGCTTTTCACGGTCAGGTCACGTTAAACACAACAAACAGGAACTCCTGGCTGAGTGTGTGAATTTTAAACATTTTACAGTGAAATAAGAGAAATCAGAGAGTCATGTTTTACTGGAGTGCTGATTTAAATCAGACAGGAACACAGAAGTTGGTGATGTGTTATTTTCCTATACATTAATAAAGACAGTTAAATGTCTCCTGCTTTGTGTTTTCACTCATGTGAATTTCTGTAATGTTTTTAATTGCTAAAATCTTAGAACTAGAAACATTCAGATCTGAACCTTATTTCAGAAATATGTTAGACGATCAGAGGTAGACATGAACCTACAGGCGTTTGTGTTTTACTTCTTTTACAAAAAAAAACTAAACAATCCAAACTAACACAAAGTCTGAGCTCTGCTGCGGCTGTGTGTGCGTGTGTGCGTGTGTGTGTGTGTGTGTGGGTTCGCAGTTCTCTGTCGGATAAATCGTTGAATTGATCGGATGTAAATCAGAACACGTGACATTTGAGTTTCTGGAAGTGTGTTGTGTTTTTCCCTGAGGTTGTTCAGACTGCGTGCAGCTTTTCAGGGTTCAGACAGTAAAGTTCAGCCTCCTGTCCGCTCCCTGTGGAACCGAGTGTGTGTGAGTGTGTGTGTGTGTCGTGTTGTTGTGCTGTAGATTTAATCTGAACGCATCGAGGTGTGTGTGACGCGCGTTAAACCTGCGTGTATTTCTGCGGTGCGTAAATCGCGCAGCGGGAGCTCCGTGCCGCTGCGTGTGCGCTTCTGGGAGAGTTTTGGAAACTCCCGTCCAGGTCAGAAGAGAAAAGAAAAAGAAAACCAGAAACTTCTCATGCAGGTTTCAACGGGAGCTCTGCTCGTGTTTAAACGTCTCGGATCAGATCTATAATTGATCTTTAATTTACGTCTGCAGAGAAACGAGGGAGAGAGCGAGGGGGGCGGGGGGTTCTGCCGACTTTTCCCGAGGCAAATTCAACTTTTAAGACCCGTCGGTCTTTGTGCGCTTCACCGCGCAGCGACAGCGTGAAAGTGCCAAAGAAATGGCGCACGACAGACGCGCCGTCTGCGCTGAAGAAACGAGAAGGGAGGCTTCATAGTGGCGCTGTCCTTCCGCAAAGCGCGTTTCAGCACCACGGAGCTGGACAGCAACACGCGGAGAGTCAGTGGTGAAAATATCACGTTTGAATCTTTAATGCGAATCTGTTTAGAAAAACGCCTCGTTTTTTTGTGGCAATTTTTTTTAAAGAATAATAAGGGAAAAAAATCGGCTGAAAAATGTTTTGTCTGCGTGTAGAAACGATAGAATAAGGAGTTTTAGAGTGGAGAATTGATCTAATTAAATCTAAACTATATGACACGCAGTTACTACGGGACCAAGGAGAGGCTCCGGGTGCGCGCTGTCAGCCCGGACAGGGCGATGGGGTGTGTGGGTGTGTGTGTGTAGGTGTGTGTGTGTGTGCGTGTGCGTGTGTGTGTTCTTGCTGCACGGTAGGAGTGGGCTTCTCGTGAATGAAGGGCGACGAAAGCGCTGCCAGTGCAAGTTGTGATTTTGTTGGTAGTTTTCAATTCGGTGTTTTAGTCAGTAAAAGTCGCCATCAGTTTTCTGTGTGTTTGCAGCTGTTACACTTTTTTTACTCTTGCTGAAGAGATGGAGAGAAAAACAAAGCTTGAAGATTGACCCGTCTTTTATTGCAGCAGTACATTTATTTAAAGGGTGAGGGATAAGCCATGTCAGGAGATGATTGTTTTTATTTAAAAAATAAAAAATAATAAAAAATAACCCCCACCCCAGTTGTTATCCTCATCCAGACTCCCAGTTCTCACCCAACTGGTTTTCCTCCAGCCTCCACTTCTGGGGGCTTAACCAAAGCTTTAACTTCAGTGTGAACTTCCTGTCACGCTGCAGTGACAGGAAGTTGATCTTTGTGTCCGGTTGCCCGTTTCCTGTGTAGAGTTGTTCTTTCGTTTTGCATCGTTTCCCTGCTCGAACAGAAAGCTGGTGTTGGGCCGCTTTAGTTTTCCGGTAGATTCTTTACTTGAGACGTCTTGGTGTTTTCCAGGCTCTCTTTCACTCATCCTGTGTTTTCAGCCGTTTGCTACTGAAAACGTTCAAAGTTGTTCTCATCCTGACAGCTGGAGTGAATCGTACAGAAAGCTTCGTGTTTTGGTGTTTGTTGTTGGTAGGACAGAAAAAAGGGCTCACCTTTTGTTGTTGACGCCGCCCACTGGTTGCTATGGAGACTTGATGGGTGCAGGGTGCCAGTCTGGCTGCAGTTCTCCAACAACAACTGTTTAACGCTTTTGTTTTCTCGTCGTTTTTCGACCATCCTGCTCCGCTGCGATCGTTAACGTACATCTCGTCACGTCTAACTGAACGTGTCTCAGTTTACCGATTTATGACGTTCACGCGATTTGTAATGCAGACGAATGTTTTCCTGTCTTTCCCATTTTGAGGAGCTACCAGGAGAAACACTGCTGCTGGTGAACAGTTTGAACACATTTGGAGACAAAAACAAACAAACAAACAAAAACAAAAAGTTATATTTATGTTGAAGGTATTTAATGCAGCAGTAATTTTTACCATGAATGATTTTGCTTAAACAAAAAACAAAACACTATCATTAATAGGAATTTTTTTTTTTACACATTAAGTGAATTTTTCCTAAAAAAAAATAATAAAAAAATCCTATAATTTATATGATTTTTTTTATTGGGTGCATAAATCTGTATATATCATTAGAAAATTATGAAAAGCTAAACGTGCTCTTGTCTCTTTGCAGCTGTGGATCATGACAGTGATGCGAAGGTGGACTCCCCTCAAGTCTGTCAGGAGTGTGTGAGTGTGTGTGAAAGAGAGAGAGAGAGAGAGTTTGTGTGTGTGTGTGTGTGTGTGTGTGTGTGCAAATATTAAAGTGTAAAATTAAAGATGATGATGGGATGTATTTAAAAGCAGCTTGATGCCGTTTTATTTTTGCTGATGCAACAATAATCACACTGTATATAAGTGCATGATGTTAAATTGATGATATAATGTGAACATTTTCACATCTTTCTTTAAACTTGTAAGTTTAAAGGGGGAAAAAAATACTGTACAACTGTGTCCCGTGAATTATGTATTTTAAAGAAGACATTTGTGCAAATGTGTATTTTTATGAAATAGAGACATTTTGTTCCTACTGCGTTTGACTGAACGTGTTATGAAACTGTTACACAACTTGCATCTCCTTCCTATCGGATCCCTCGGCTTTGTGTCCGATTTTGCGAACAGCAGCGCGATTCATGCTCGGATCCGGACCCATTTTCATACTCTCGCCCCTGTGCAGAGTACACGACAGGCTTTGCCTTCAGCCCCGGAGCCTCGGTCTGCCTGCATTTCGTGTTCGGTTTGCCCCGTGTGGATGGACGGATGGATGGATGGGGGAGGAAGAGGAGTGGTGCTGAGAGGGGGAGGGGGGCAGCATGGCGGCTTGCATGCAGAGAGAGAGAGAGAGAGGTTATTCCTGCACATTCTTCTCCTGAAAAATAAAAATAACAAAAAATGGTGACAGCTGTTCGTGGAACATGCATTCTCTGTAACCAAGCGTGTGTGGAAATTTTAAAAACGCTGTGAAATAAAAGTGATGGAAATTTACAAGCGTGTCTGAATGTTTATGTAACTCCCGCGCACACATCACACCTCAACGTTTCGGATGGGAGAACGAAATACTAGTGGGTAATCTCGCGAGAGTTCGGGTGGACGTTCCAGCTGGGGTTTGTAGTTTTTTGGTTTTATTTTTTGGAAATCTGCTGTTCCATCTCTTAGTTGCAGCTCGGTCGGTCGGATCTGACCGGTGAGTCCAGGATGTTCACCAGCACCTGTTTCTTTCTTTCTTTATTTTTTTGGCGATTATCAGCAGCGCGATGCAGACTGAATATACCTAAAATAGCGGAGTGAGTCATGCTTAGCTGACCTCACAGACTGGCGTCGCTTCAGCCAATGGGGAGCCTTCAAACCGTCTCCGTCGGGCGGGAGGCGCGCGCACATTCCTCACCAATGAGAGCACCGTTTCATTCATAAAGTGGTATGGGCAGTTTCTTTTCTTTTTTTTATTAGAAGCGTGGGTTCGGAGGGTTTCATAATTCTCACTGAAACCGTCCAGCCTTGCTCGCGTCGGGAGCCAATCACCAGCCCCGAACGGGACGCTGCCGTGATGTTCCTCCAATCACAGCGCCGCTCCGGGTTCCGAATCGAACCCACCCTCCATTTTTTTTTTTTTTTCCTCCCCCATACAGAAAAACCTAATGAATGAGGGAAAAGCACCGTGGATGATTGAGGTGGAGAATCAGCCAATGAGGTGAGGCAGACTGGAAGAGGGACGCCTGCCGCAGCCGGTGAGGAGCAGAGGTGGGCGTGGCCACCCTCAAATCAGGCTAGACAAGTGTTGGTGGGGGGGGGGGAGGGTAAGAAGTAGGAGTGTGTGTGTGTGTGTGTGTGTGTGTATGTGTGTGATGCTACAACCTCCTTATAAAGGGACTCTCTCTCACGTTGTGGCTTGGAAACTAGAGCACATTGCCTAAAAATTGAGGTCTCCAGTATCACGCACACACTCACATACACACTACACAACCAGCCGCTGCCATGAACCGGGATAGCGTGGATGAGATGATGAGCGGGGCCGAGACGCCTCTCTTCTGGGTCGGCGTGTTCACCGTGGCCTCCCTGGCGCTGTGGCTGCTCTACAGGCTGCTCACCGGCTTTAGGATCTGGATCCTGGGGAACGGGCAGCTTCTCACCCCGAGGCTGGGAAAATGGGCAGGTGAGTCGGATTTCAGCAATTACCACCCCTTCCTCCTCTCCACCCGCAGCTACATGGCGGACCCACAAAACGCCCCACCAAAAAAAGTGGAAGGTACAAACTTCACTTTGCCCTCCGTGAAAAGCTGCATCCTGACGGCGGAGGGGTGAGAAGGGGGAAGGTTATGTGAGGTTTGGGCGACTGACTTCAAGGTTTGTGTTGCGTAACAGGCGCAGGTGAGCTGTTAATTGACTGACAGGATTTTGGGGTTTTATTTGCTCCACTTTGTGAGGGAAAAAAACCCATCTGGCTTCAATTGGTTCCCAATCAACCCACAAATGGAGCCGTGTGGAGGGGGAATGTGGTGTGTGTCTGTGTGTGTTGGGGGGGGGGGTGGCTGAGCCAAAATTGCGCAGGCTATGCGCACTTTTCAGTGTGGGGCTCAGCGCTCAACCTTTTTTTTTTTTTTTTTTAAATAAATGAACACTCAGCCACAGACTGCGAGACAAATCCAGGTACCTTGTAGTTAAAAACGCGACCCGCGTTCGGAGAGTTTGCGACGCTTTTGATTGACACGTGTCACATTAAAGTTGTCGTTTCTGTCGCGTGCGTCTTCAATCCCTCATCATCTTGGAGTCGCTTCACTGTTGATGCTGTTTGGATACTGGGAGCACTGGGGAGCAGATGGTGTCGCCCCTCTTTGGGTTTGACCCACTTCTCCAGTGTCTGGTGAAGACTGCTGCGCAATTTTTTATTTTATTTTTTTATTTTTTGGTTCTCCCTCTTTCTCTTTCGTGTCGGGATCATGTTGGTATTCTGCTGCTTTCATCCAAGGAGAACCTGGTGATTTGGGATGACTGTCCATTCTGACGCAATTATTCCCCGAACTCCTCTGAAAATATTGTCTATATGATTTTAATTGCTTCTATAAGAGGGGAGATAAATTCTTGCCCCTTCAGGAATGACTAATGCAACCCCCCCCCGCCCCGGGGGGGGGGGGGGGGGGGGGGGGGGGGGGGGGGGGGGGGGGGGGGGGTGGGGGGGGGGGGTGGGGGGGGGGGGGGGNCTGACGGAGTATGCGGAGGAATGCCGCTGCACTGATGAATCATGCTTGTTCATCGTCATCAATTGGGTCTTATTGATTCTGATCACCCCACCCCACCCTCCTCCACCCGCTTCTCTTCTCCACCCAGAGAAGGAAGCCATTTAAATTCAGATATGGCACTAACTTCTTACAGAACGGTTTCTGTGCTGCGTAACAAGAAGTGATTCATTATGCGTATTAATTGTGATCCTCCTGCAGAGTTCTCCCCCCTCTTCTTCTTTTATTCTTTTTTTTTTTTTGCTTCTTTTTGCGAATCGAGCATGACTCAGGGGTCTGGCCCCTTCAGCCGCAGAGGAGATTTACCCTCATCCTAACTTTTCCATGCATGTCCTTTTGCGTAACTTGTGAAGTTTGCATGCCGCTCCCTGAAACCAATGGCCGCCACCAGTCTGACGAGTCTGACGTTCGTCGCCGATCGCGATGGCTCTCTCAGGGTGAACGTGTGTGTGTGTGTGTGTGTGTGTGTGTGTGTGTGTGTGTGTGTGTGTGTGTGTCACATGGATGAGCTGTTCTCGTCAGCAGGTTGGACCTGATGCGCCTGTGCAGCCAGTTCAGCCGGCGGTGACAATTTTTGTATTTCGTTTTCCTAAACATAACTGAGGGGTTGTGGGGGAGGAGTGTGACTCGGTAACTTTAAGTTTCAATCCGAGTCACATTTTTTTTTCTTTTCTTTTTTTAAGTTTTCCCTTAATTTAATGAGACAAAGGTTTAAAGTCCTGCTCAGCTTCGCATTGCCTCTAAAAAGTCTTAGTTTGGGGGCCTACTTAAAGTAAATTCCCCATTGATCTGGTTGCGAAATGATGAAACTGGAACAAAACCAGCAGCGCTTATTAAACCGTCGACTTTATCTTGGATCACACAGGTGTGTGTGCGTCCTGTTGGGTTTTTGGCAACACGCTTGTAATGGCAGTGTTTTGTAGCCAGAGCCGACCCAAGAAGTTATGAGGCCCTAAGCGGAGTGAGTTAGGGGGGCCAACTTCCTGTAGCCACCACAGCTCAACTTCTCTTGGTGCTTTTATACTGTCCATTTATACTTTTTTTTTTTTTTTTCGATTAATATTATTCACATGCATGTCAAACTTGAGGCCCGCAGGCCAAATTTGGCCCACCATTACTATTTATGTGGTCCTTCAAGAAAATAAATTATGCTTAAATATTTGTCGGTCAAATCAGTTTTTATTTATATAATGCCATGCTGTGTCAATGTGAAAGAATGCTAAATAATTGTTTTAATTCTTCGACATACCCGTGCAATGCAGGCCGCTGTATTTCAACAATATAAAATATAACGGCTGGTCTTCTTAACGCACTCTGAGCTTCATGTTGCCCAAAATGAGTGTGACGCCCGCTTTAAGGTACGACTCCGTTAGCAGCCTTCCGGGTGTGGAGGGTCTTTTTAGTCACTGTGGCCCAAAGACAGTGATTTGGGCACAAATCACTGTCCAAATTTGTGCCCAAAAAACAGTTTGTGCTCGAAGCAGTTTGTAACACAAAGTTTCTACAGCGGACGAGCAACTATGGTACCGACACCTGCAGCCACGCGAGAAATCCACCTGTACTTCAATAACATTTGCTGATGAGGTCATAAATCGTGATTAAAAATCAAGTATCGGCAACAAATTATTTCATTTCGTGGAGGCGAGAGGGAGTTGCTTGTTTTGATTTCAAGCCTGCAAAAAAACAAAACAAATCTTGCTGACTTGGCTGGTTACCTGGTAGTTATGGTAACTGGCATTTCCTGGTTGGGCAGGTTTGAGTCCAACGAGGAATGCTTTCTCATAAAGGTGTTTTGTTTGTTTGTTTGTTTTTTAACACAGATGGGGTTTTGTGTTTGAGGAACGGAGTGGTAAAATAAATCCGTAGCTGCTGCGCCGCGTGTGTTTGTGTGTCTGCAGATCTTCCGGGCAGCTCAGGGATTCCACAGGAGTTTCTATTCAGATGACTGGGACTCCTAGTGGCAGAATAGGAGCATTGCAGCATGAATTAAAACTGTTTCCTCTGCCTCTCTTCTTATGTTGGCAAGACAGGCTGCAGCTTTCTACCTGATGAAGCCATAAGCTTCTCCCCCCCCTCCCCCTTTGTTATCCCCTTGATTACAAAAACAAAACAGACTGTTTTGTTTTTATTTACTTCAAAAATAAAAACGATACAAACGTAAATTATTGACAAAAACGAGTACAATAATTATACAAATTCAGTACTGAATTACATATTGAAATAAGTAATTCAACATGCAAATTTACAGGCGGGACTTGATCTCTAAATCCTTTTGCATGAGAGTATTTAACCTGTAATTTATCATTAAGTACTTTTTGTACACTTTTTTTAAAATCACAGTAAACTTAAATCATAAGAAAGGTTAACTTAATTTATCCTGAAGATCTGAACGATTTTATCTGAATTTATGCTTCCACACAAGTATCCTCACCCCCCCCCCCCACCCACCCCCCAATGCTCAAGTCAGATTCACTTTGCAAAAATGAAAATATTAGTGTCGTTTTAGCTACTAAAACGTTTTTTTGGGGGGGGGTTCTTCAAATCATTTGTGCATCTTTCTAGTCAAATTTGCAGCACTCCTTGGGCTCACCTCGCCCCCCTCTCTCCCTCCTCCAGTGTCAGACTCCAGCTTGCCATATTATGTAATCGAGCAGTGGCGTCTGCTCCGCTGCCTGCTTGTAAAGCTTCATCACAGAGGAAATAAATTTAGACCGAGGGGAGCTTTTTATTTTTATTTTTTCTGTGTGTGAGGATGGGAGTGTGATGGGCTGTTGCTCCGCTTCCACCCCCTACTTTCCCTTCTGACATCAGTTTATTCAGAAAATGTCTCTATTATGCAAGGAGGACGCAGCCATCCATCAGCACAGCTCACGGCTGACTAAGGCAACAACAGGAACATTATTGGTTCTAATGCCAGTTTGGAAACAACACCTCTAAGAAAACGAGCATCTGTTTTTAGCTGAAGGAAATATTTTTATGAATTGGGTTTTCCATGCGCACACATGTGAATGAAATCCGTCCTCTTGCGCTTCTCAATGAATGTGGGGTCTCTCCTTTTCATCCTTGTGAACGCGCTTCCCTCCCTCGCGCGCTCTGGATGTGTGTGGGCGGCGGGAGCGCGCACGGCTGTTCACGTGAACACGCTCTGTCGCACGTGTGTCGCCGGGCTGGAAGGAACGCCGGAGAGGAAACACGACTGTCGGTTCGAGTCCTCCACTGACCTTTTGCACACATTCTCCGTCCTCAAGTGATCTCTCTCTGCATCGCCGTCCCTTTTTTATTTCTTAGCCCATCTGAATTATTTGTCTGCCTGCTGATGCCCTCTCACAGCTGGTAATAACGAAAGTAGGTTTTTAGCATTTCTTTATACCGCTCCTGTTTCCTCTATATTTGGTTAATAATTCTTAAAAAGATGGACTTTTCCACTTATAATGGTTGCTTTGACATTCCTCAATAGTGACGTTTAATGCAATTCTTTCCATGGCTAGGTTTTACTTTTCTTAAGTGGTTGTTTTTTAAATGAAGCTAAAGTTTGCTGTAGAGACGCACTATGATATCATAAATACAGACCCCATATTGCCGATACTGATACTTTTTATTATTATTATTGAGTTTGACATATCATTGAATTTCTGATCTTCAGCCATTTTTTGGTTTGAATTTTTTTAAATTCAAATCCAGGACAGAATTTGAACAAAGGTCTAAAAATACGTAAACATATTAACACGACAAATGGTAATGATACAAAAAAAAGGTACAAAATATCGCTTGAGAGTCAATTGAAACAATCTTTGAAGGAGAGTTGAGGGGGAAAAAAATTATAGTAAAATAAAATTTCAGAGGAATCTGAAACTGAGTGTTTGAAATGTTATTTTAGTTAAATTTAAATTTATTCTGCAAACAAGGAGAGTAGAGTTAGTCGATACAAACTATTGATATTGCCAAGTCGATTAGATACCTACGGCGACTTGGTATTAATACCGATATCTTGCGTCGACTAGCGCTACTCTTTGTTTGCAGTGTAAATGTACCTTAATCTGAAAGAAAACATCTGGACAGTGGATGAGAAATGTTTGCATGTGTTCGAGAACTTCAGAAGAGAACCTGAAAACAATTTGTTCCAGTTGTTTTCAAGGTTTGTAAAAGTTGCAAAAACTTTTGCAAACCTTGTAAAAAGTTGAATTCCAACACGCCCCCACTTGCAATCACTATTTCCTTACCATATTGGTGTGTTTATCTGGCCTCTCAAACGATAAGTGCATCAGTGCAACCCGCTGTTTAAGCTTGCACCTCCTGCATGGTTTGACGCCATCTGCTTGTCCAAAGAAAATGTGGTCCGTTCAGTTTTCAGATATGGTCGTCAGGTGAAGACGTCAGTTCTTCTAGGACGTTCTCGTAGGAATGTTCTGTATGAAGTTATGCTGTTATAGCATTACATCACCTCGGCCGTGTCCAAATATTTTCAAAAACTCGCTAGATAAACATGAAGGCTGTCGTTGGGTTCAAATAGCTGAACTTTTAACTAGTGTTAGAGGCTGGCTTTTAAACGTTTCTGGCTGCCGGATTAAGAGATCGAAAAAATACAAATGATTGCTTTTGATTTTAGGTTTTTGGAGTCAAACTCCATAATGAGGTTTTTAAAACAAGCAGGCAGGGATAAATGGGGATGCTGCTTTTAGAAAAAAAAGAAAAACTGAATTATTTATTGCTCTCTTCTCCCCAAAAATAGATGCAGGTTTTATCTTGAGCAGCTCTGAATACATGTTCTGTTATTTCCCTCCCTTCCTTCTTCACTCCAGTCTCCTTTTGGCCTGATCGAGATTTATTTTAGTCTTTGTTTGCATCACCCATGTGACTCTCCTCCCTCCTCTTCCTCCTCCTTCACCCCATTTCTGTGTTTTGAATGTGAAAGGTGAGGATGACGAGAAGAGGTGGGCGATATGGACTTTAAGTTTTATCAACATATTTTGTGGTATTGTAACAAAAGTGATAAGAACTATTTATTACTTTTTTTGTTGTTTTTTGTTGACTTCATGGCAGAGCAATAATGGCTTCACAAATATTGCTTTTGAGAAACATCCCCATTTGTAAAGAAGTGTGATTTTGTACACAGGAACTAGATATTTTATCTTATTTTTCATATTTATTGATGCCCTGACTGAAGGGAAAAATCGTAAAAGGAAGAATCTTGACTTCTTAAGACGTCATTAATTGGAATTTATCAACACCGCGATCAATCAAAATTCTAAGAAATTTAAGACGATAAATGATACGATAAATGTCCAACCCTAAGGTTTTCATTATTATTATTATTTATGGGGATGGGTACCGACCGATTATGTAACGCTGAGCATCATGATGACTGCAGCCTATTTGCAGTCGGCTTCACTAACGCCTGTGTTGTCCCTGTCCTCTGTGCTTGCAGCGGTGATGCAGGGTTGGGTGGAAGTCTCTGGACCGAGCATCCTCCTCCTCGTCTTCCTCCTCCTCCTCTTCCTCCTCCTTGGCGTGGCGGCCACGGTGACAGGTGGCGGCGGTGATGAGGAGGAGGTTGAGGGAGGGACCTGATTGGTATTCGGGTGTTGCGGCAGGCAGCTCCCAGACGAGCCAGTGCAGGCGCTGCTATTTTTACTCCCCTAGCTGCTTTTTTTAGACCGTCAGAATAGTGAGCAGGCTGCAGGCAGGGGTGGTGGGGGGGGGGGATCTCTACACCTCCTGAATGTGTTGAGCTGCAGTGCAAACGCGCCCCCTTCTGGTCACGCCGGAACCCTGCAACGTTTGGAGCGCTTCCTTCAGAAGGTGCTGGGCATGGATGGCAGAACATGGACAGCGAGGCAACAGCCAGCCCCCCTCATTACACACACACACACACACACACACACACACACACACACACACACACACACACACACACACACACACACACACACA